>PVLD010012987.1:0-57888 GCA_004027595.1 Dinomys branickii | reverse complement strand
CATGGTATGTTTTTCCATTTATTGAAATCCTCTTCAATCTCCTTTTTCAGAGTCTTGTAGTTTTCACTGAATAAATCTTTCACATTCTTTGTTAGATTGATTCCTAAGTATTTCAATTTCTTGGTTGCTATTGTAAAGGGTATGGTTTCCTCAATTTCTCTCTCAGTCTGTTTGTTGTTCGTGTACAGGAATGCTATTGCTTTTTGGGTGTTGACTTTGTATCTGGCTATGCTGCCGAATTTGTCAATTAATTCCAGGAATTTTCTTGTGGAGTTTTTGGGATCCTCCATGTATAGTATCATGTCGTCTGCAAATAGTGATAGTTTGACTTCTTCCTTTCCTATCCTTATTCCTTTTATTTCTCTCTCTTGTCTGATTGCTCTGGCTAGTGCTCCCAGAACTATGTTGAATAGGAGTGGTGACAATGGACATCCTTGTCTTGTTCCTGACTTTAAAGTGAAGGTTTTCAGTTTATGTCCATTTAGTATGATGTTGGCTGTTGGTTTGTTGTAGATGGCTTTGATCAGATAGAGGTAGAGGCCATCTATTCCTATTTTTTCTAAGGCTTTTAACATGAATGTATGTTGGAGTTTGTTGAAAGCCTTCTCTGCATCTATTGAGATGATCATGTTGTTTCATTTTGGTTTTGTGCATATCCTTCTTTTCTGATACCATAATATATTCATTCCAGACTCATCTTGAGTATTTCCTATCCCAGGCCTTAGGATAAAAGGCTAATTTCTGGTCTTTTTATTATCAGATGGTATCGGAAACCAAGTTCTCGTCACTAGGTGTGCTTATTACTATTGGTATGTGGTTGCTTCTGAGCCTTCTTTCCTGGAAGGTCACAGAAATAGATGTATGTACACTAGCTGAAGTGTTACATATATTACATATACTCCTTTATGCCACCATCTGTATTGATATGGAGCAGAACATTAGTTCGTACTGACATCTATGATCCGTTGCCATAAGCTTATCTATAAGCTTCCACTCACTTTAAGAAATCTGACTTCCACTTTCTGCCATCCATTTACAGTGGTACCTTAGTTTACAAACTTAATTCTTTTCATGATTCTTGTCACAGAACTTGAGAATTAAGATAATAAACTGAGATATCCCTATAATTAATTGTTCAAGTCCAGTATGCATATTTAATTATATCAGAATTTTTAACATTTGTGCTCATGAAAAACAACTTTATCAGCTGGAATACAGTGCTTATGTAGAGTTCCTTTTGCCCACAGTCTTACAGACTACTCATTTCCAGAGTTGCTTTTGGAAAAGTCAGCACCCCCTCTCACTGCAGAAAGAAGTTTCATGTTTCTGTGGTATTGGAGCACAGACTGTATAGGTGACAACAGATTGCTGTATAAGGGTTGGCACAGTACAGTGTTAATTCGCCCCCGCCAGGTCTACTATACACAGTAAGTCGAATGGAGATCCCCATGTATCTGATGGGGCATGTGCTTTTGTGACTTGGCAAGTAAAATGCAGTAATTACCGATAATAGTATGTCAACCTGCCTACCCATGTGTGTGCCTGTGAGTGCAGGGTTTATTGTTATTAAGCAGACATGCAAGTTTGTTTTTAATTAAAATACTTTGACTTTTTATGTTCTTTCATAAAATAATTTAATGTTAAAATATAAAAATAGCCACGCATGGTGGCACATACCTATAATCCCAGCAGTCAGAGAGCTAAGGCCAGGAGGATTGCAAGTTCCAGCCCAGCCTGGTAAGTTTAGCGACTTAGTGAGATGCTGTCTAAAACTAAAAATATAAAAAGGCTGAGGGTGTAGGCCAGTGTAAAAGCCCTGGGTTCAATCTCCAGTACTGAAAAATAAAAAGAAAAAGAAATTTGCAAGGTAAAAACTTTACAAAGTAAAAAATTTTTTACTTATGATCATTAACTGGATTATATATTTTGTACTGCAGCCAAGACAAATCCTGTTCATTCACTGTGACTCAGGCAAACCAGAAATTTGGACACCCAGGGTCAATATAACTTTGCCTTTGCTAGACTGTTAGGATAATTGAGGTTATATACTATGTAGTTTTTTCATACTGACGTCTACTTAGTACACATCTAAGGTTCTTCCATGTCTTTTTGTGGCTTAATAATGTGTTTAATCATGTTTCATTGGATATACCATAGTTTATTTATGTATTGAAGGGCAACTTTGTTGCTTTTATTTTTTCAAAATTTATTCAAAATATAAACAAAACTGTTACAAACATTCACAGGCATGTTTTCATGAGGACATGAATTGTCAAATCAATTAAGTAAGTGCTTAGGAGGCAGTTGCTGGATAATCACATAAGACTGGTATAAGAAATCACCACACCGCTGTCCAGAGTGACCGCATTTCTACCAGCAGTGAAGTAGCATCCCTTTTGCTTTACATCCTTGCCAGTAGTGGATGTGAGATCTTTGGGATTTTAGTATTTCTCACTGATGTGTAGTTCTGTCATTGTTCTAATGCACAATTCCCTAAAGAAAAATTTTGAATATGTTTCCCTATGCTTATTTGTCATTGTATATCTTCTTTGGTAAGGTGTTGCTCAGATTAATCCTTTTTGAATTGGGTCATTTGATTTCTAATTGTTGAATTTTTAGAATTCTTTGCATATTTTGGATACTTTGGCAGATGTGCATTTCATAAATATTTTTTCTCAGCGTGTGGCTTTTTTTATAATCTTAGCATGTTTTATAGCATAGAAGTTTTTCATTTTAGTAGTAGAGCTTATCAAATTTTTTCTTTCATGAATCATATATCCAGAAACTCTTCTCTAAAGCCCAGGTCACCTAAATTTCCACCTCTGTTACTGTCTGAAAGTTTTATGATTTGTCCTTTAAAGTTAGATCTATGACACATTTTTAATTCATTTTTGTAAAGGTATAAAGCCTGTGTCTTGTTTTTAGGTCTGGGGAGCTTTTGGAGTGGGGTGTTTTGTATATGGTTGCTACTTGTTGCTACTTTTTCCATTAATTGCCTTTGCTCCTCCATCAAATATCTTTGTCACAGACTATTTTGTATGTATCTGTTGTACTCATCTGTGTCATTCACCAATATAACTCTTACCTTGATTACCGTACCTTCATATATATTCATTCTTAAATGTTAAATTAGCCTTTCTTTGTTCTTTGTATATATTGCTAGATTAGATTTGCCAGTATTTTTTGAAGATTTTTTTTCCATGCTTATAAGAGAGATGGTATAGTTCATTAACTGTACTTTCTGGTTTGGATCCTATAATGTGCTTTGCAAATTTTTCTCTCTTTTTCCATTTTCTAGAAAAGATTATTGTGTTGCACTGGTGTTTGTTACTTAAGTGTTTACTAGAATCACTGGTGAAAGCATCTTGATCTTTGAGATTTCTTTTTCAGATGATTTTAAGGTATGAACTCAGCTTTAGATATCCTACTGTTGTAGGATTATTAATATTATTGATCTCACCCTGTACATTTCATTTTGGAACTTTCATTTTTTTTATTTTCATCCCTTGAGTAGATGCCTCCCCAAGTTCTGGGCTGGGTAGAGGCCCTACATGAAGGGCTTGCTCTGCCCCTAGAACTTTGGGAGTCTGTAGTTATCTATGTATGTGACTGTTTTATGTGTTCTCGTCATCAGACTCGCCATGCCATGAGTTTGAGCCGGGACTTTGTCTGTATACATACGTGTTCCCAGTGCTGGTTACAGCATGTGGGATGAGGATAGGACTCAATAATTTCCTGCCAAATGGTCCCACCTATGTAATGGATCTTGTAATTTCCACTGATACATCTAATAAAGGCAAGAACAAGAAATATACAAACAGGTTCCACTACTGACAAAAAAACAATTAGATTTTCTACTCCATGGGTTGTTCGCTACTGGTGGTGGTGATATGAACTGTATGGGTTTAGAGGAAAGGGTTCAAATGTAAAAAATCACGCTGAAAGAGACTTAAGGTGTAAGAAAAAGTCTAAGCTAGTAAATCAATACATTTAAGCACATTTAAGAACAACAGTAGGGACTTGGACAACTTCTTGAGAAATGGACCTTTTTAGAAAGTCTTTAAGGCCAACTCTCCACAATTAGGCCTTATGCATTTACCTATTTTTACATGTAAAATGTGCCATCATGTGACAGCCTATGTATAGAAGGAATAAAATAATTAGAAATGTGGCAGTTTGCAGCTTTTGATTGGTCTACTTCATGTAAGTTGAATATTTGTACATAAAGTTAGTCATAGGAATACCTCATTATCCCTGGAGGACAACACATATGCCAGCAGTCTTACTAGAGATTCATCAATTTTATTGATCTTTCAAGGAACCTATTTTTAGTTTCATGGATTTTACCAGTTTTATTTTTTCAATTTCATTGGTTGCTGCCCTTACCTTTATTACTTCCTTCTTTTAAGTTGTTTTGTTTTGGTTTTTTGCTTGGGGGGAGGTTGTTGTGGTTTTGTGTTTTTTGAGACAGTCTCACTATATAGGTTAGGCTAGCATTAAACTCACTTTGTAGCCCGGGCTGGCCTCGAACTCACAGTGATCTTCCTGCCTCAGCCTCCCAAATGCTGGGATTACAGACATGTGCCACCATGCCAGGCGGTACCTTTTTTTTTTTTTTCATTTATATTGGAATCTGAGGCTGTTGAGACTGTTGTTTTGTAATATAAGCATTTGGTACTATAAATTTCCCCCAAATAGTATTTTAGCTCTGTCCCATAAATTTTAGTTTTTGCATGAATTTCTATGTTCTCTTTTCATTTTCATTTTACTATATGTATTTTTAACTTCCCTTTAGACTTCTTTTTGATCCATGAAAATGTCTTGTGTCCTGTCTAAATGTTTAGATTTTCTTCTTTTTTATTCATTTCTAGTCTAAATCCATCATGATCAGTGAATATAGCTTCTATGAATTCATTTACTTGTGTTAAGGTTTGCTGTATGGCTCAGAATATAGTACATGCTGTATCTTGGACAACAGTTCTGTCTTAAAAAGAGTATATGTTCTGTTACAGAGCATGTAAGTACCTATTGGATCCAGTTGGTTGGTGGCATTTTTTAATTGTTAATCCTTGCTAGGGCCGCGTGTGATGGCACATGCCTGTAATCTCAGCATTTGGGAGGCTGAGGCAGGAGGATCATTGTGAGTTTGAGACCAGCCTGGGCTACCAAGTGAGCTCAAAACTAGCCTGAACTCATAGTGAGACCCTGTCTCAAAAAAAAAAAAATCCTTTCTGACTTTCTGTCAACTAATTCTATTGATTGCTGCAAGAAATGTGTTAAAGTGTAAGTGTATATTTGTGTAATTGTCTTTTCAGCTTTATCAGATTTTGCTTCATGTATTTTACAACTTTGTTATAAGTGCTTAGGGTTGGTATGTTGTCTCTGTGAAACTCCTTTTTACTGCTGGGAATTGCCTTTGTTCCTAAGTCTATTTTGTTGTATTTTGTTGTATATTATTAGTGTTGACATGGTATATGTATTTTCATTGTTTTACACTGAGCCTACCTATGGCCATTACTTGAAGTAGATTTATACAGCAGGTGTTCATTTTTTAATATATACTGAAAGCTTCTATCTTTTCGTTGGTGTACCTAGATCCTCTATGTTTACTGCAGTAATTATTACATTTGAATTTAAAATTTTTTTAACTTAATTTTTTATTAGTATATATTAGTCACACATATTAATCACATCATCATAGCAATTTGTACCTAATATATCTTAATTCTTGTTTTTCCCCATTCCTCTCCCCTCCCTTCAACCTAAATTTAAATATCTCATTCTTTCTCTTGTGTAGAAAAAGCCAAAGAAGCATAATGGAGGATAGATATTAGGAAGAATGTTTAAATGGGAAGGAGGAGAAGGGAAGGGAAAACTTCAAAAAAAGAATGGAAGAAAAAATGGAAACAAAGCTTTTGTAAATGAGGAGGGGAAGAGGGTACATTTGCTTGAGATCTAGCATTTTATTGTTTGTTTTCTGTTTCTTCCCTTTATTTCGCTGAATCCCCCTTCCCTTCTCCTTTTGGGCTATTTTAATATTAATTTACTATTCCATTTTTTTCTATTGTTCTTTACTACATCTCTTTTTTTAAATAGTTTTCTACAGTTGCCTTAGGAATTATGGTACTTATTTTCACAGTCAAATCTTGTTCTTTCTAAAGAGCTTCTGTTAGTCATTCTAGATCAGGGCTGCTGGCAGCATATTACCTCGGCGTTTTGTTTTTTTTTTTTTTTTAATCAGATGTCTTTCTGTTGGCCCCATTCTGAAAGATTTTCTAGGTTGTGTGTACAGTTCCGAGTTGGCAGTTCTCTTCTTCCAGCACATCAGAAGTGCCTTTCTGCTTCTGTTATGGTTTAGTTCTAACATGGCTCCCAAAACTTTATGTTTTTGGAAAATGATTGGATTATGGGGGCAAAATATCTAGCTTGCTGTTAGGAGACGGAGCCTGTTTAGAAGAGACGGGCATGAGGGTGTTACCTGAAAGAGTACACCTCCCTTCCCAGCTCTTCCCTTGACTGTGTTTTCTGGGTGCCGTGAAGTGAGTAACTTTGCCCCTGCCATGCCCTCCTGTCTGGGGGCCAGCTGACTGTAGACTGAAATCTCTGTAAACTGTGAGCTAGCGTGAGCTCTTTATTTAACTTGTGAGTGTCAGATATTGCATCGTAGTGATGAGGAAAGTAACAGCTTCCCTCTACCTTTTGTTGCCTACGGGATCCCGTGGCCCTTCAGATAGCTGCCCTTACATGGGATACAGTTTTTCTCTAGTGACTTTTAAGAATTTTTTTCAATCTTTAACATTCAGAAGTTGGATCATATTGTTTCTTGGTCTGGACTTCTTTGGGTAGGCCTTGTTTGTAGTTTTATGTGGTTTTTTTTTCAACTGTAGTTTTATGTCTTTTGCCAATTTGGAGAAATTGTAGCTATTTTTTTAAATTCATCTACACTGCACTTTTTCTTTTCCTACTAGAAATCCACTGACATAAATAGTACATCTTTAAACTCTGTACGACATACCCAAGACTCCTCTTGGTCTTTTGTTTATTTTGAGTGCATGTTTCTTTGTTCAGATTAGGTAGTTTCTTTTGGCTTGTGTGCAGTTCATTAACTATTATCTCTTGCCTCTCCATTCTGGTTTTGACCCAATGAAGAATAATTTCTATGTTGGGTCATTTTTCAGTACTAAACTTTGCACTTGATCATTCTTTAGTCCTGCTATTTCTTTACTGAAACTTTGTGTCTTTGTTGCAAAGGTTTTCTCCTCTTTTGAAGCATTGTTTTATACTGGGTCTCACTGAGTTGCTCAGGCTGGCCTTGAACTCATATCTCAGCTTCTGGAGTAGTTGGGATTATAGTAGAGGCATCCACCACCATGCCTGACTGCTTCTTACTGCATTTCTACAACACATCCTTTAAAGTTGCTGTCAGATTAATCCAGCTTCCAGGTCAGCTTTGGCATGTACTGATTATCTTTTCCCAAGCAAGTTGAGAGTTTACTAATTATTTATGTACTTAGTAATTTTGGATTGTAGCCCAACCTCCTTATGCAAACTATAAGTCTTGTATAAATCCTACAGGCAATATTGATTTTTTTTATTTTAGGAAGCAGTCAACCTGGTTAAATTTCATTCTGTAAGTTCCAACTGGCCTTCTCTGAATTATGGTTTCTGTGTCCATTCCATTTGTTGTCCCTTTCTAATCTGTTTCCCCATGTACTACTCCGCACCTGGTTTATATTTGGCAGTGCCTAACCCTTACATCAGTTCCCAAAGTATTTGATTTAGGGTCGGGACCACATATGTACACCTAGACAGGTGGGCAGTTCACCTGGACAGATGCATCTAGGAATGTATAAATAACCTTTTGGTGTAAAAAAAATTGTTTGCTGTCTCCCTGGTATTTTCCAGTTTTTGGGTTCCATTTTTCAATCTCCTGAACACAAAACTAAGACATTATTCATTCATTCCACTTAGATAGTCACTTTCAGTGACTGAGCCCAGGTCTGGGGCCCAAAGGGCAGAAAAACAGAGGTTTCCCTCCTGGGAACACACTCCTCCCACCAGAAAAGGCCTGTCTCTTCTTCTGGGGCATAGGCTCCTATAGCCACCATGTTCCTCTGCCAGTACCACAGGATTGCTCAAGGGGTCCGAGGTATCAGAGTTCTGAGAGGCACAGAAAGAGTGTTTTCCATGCTCTCTGAACACAAAGGTGTCCCTTCTTCCACGAGGTGTCAGAGCCCTGGAATGCCTCCACCAAACCTCAGCCTGTGGCAAATCCAGCCTGGGGGTAGCAGGAAAAGCAGTAAACCACTCATCATTTTGGCAATGTCTCATTTCAGTATCCTGTTCCCCAGCCTGCCCACTTCTGTTGACTTTTCACAGCCCTCACAAGAGCTGCTGTCTGCTTTCTGCCAGATCCAGTGAAAGTGTTCTATAGGAAGGACCAGGTATAATATCTACTGACCTGAACCAGAACCCCTGCTTATCTCCATCAGAATGTTTCAGCTTTCCTTCAAAGCTGACTGTGGTTGCTCCTGATGATCAGGCAGCATGAGGTTAAATAGCTGTGACTTGTGCCTTGTTTACAAGGTCCAGCAGGGAGCCCCTTCCAGGCCACCTGTACCTATCACAGGGAAAACATACATCAAACTCCATTTCATTCTGTAGGAATGGAAGCATTGTACTCTGTGACCAGCCACAGCCACAGCCACATCACAGCCACTGAGATGTTCTTGGGCAGGGCACTGCAGGTAGCATAATTCTGCCTGAGTGTATCCCCCTCACCGCAGCTTGACCACGGCATAGCCTCAAGGCCTGGACTGCTGAATCATAGCCTTCCTTGGGAAGCTGCACCCCTCTGCAAAGGAATTGTGGTAGCTGAGAAAGGAGACTGTTTGACAAGCACTTGGAAATGCAGTGCCGTGCCTCACAGGGAAGGCAAGGCACAATGGTTGAGTCTGAGTCTGGTGTCAGAGGGAGCTGGTTTCCAGGCCAGCCCTGCCATTGACTGTATGCTCCATGCCCAGCCATGTGCTCTGGGGGCACAGAATATGTTGTTGAGGGAGCTGTTGTGATGATGTTCATAGCAGCCAGGACAAGAAAGAAACTCACCTGAGAGCCGCAGGGCAGAGTCAGGCTGCTCTCTGACTAATTCTTCCTGCAGTGCCCCTAACGGGTACCATGTACCTTTTCAGAGCCAGTCTCACTGTGTCATTCAGGTACACAAGTGAAGACTGCCTGCCCCCCTCAGGGTCCTGCTCACCCACGCCCTTCACGTGCATGAGAACCTACTGTCCATTGCACAGCACAGCTTACCCTGAGCCCAGCATCCTGCATCCTGCCTCCTGACTGATGACATACAATCTAAATAGAATTCAGAAGTCCTTCTTCAGTTAGGTAGTTATAGTGCATATGTTAAAATGCCAGTCAAGCCGTAATAAAAACAGCCATGGCCTTCAGACAAGGAAACTGTAAGACACAGGTCAGCCTCCAGCAGAGCTTATCTTTACCCCAGCCATGGCCAACACAGCCAGGGTACCTGGGATCCAGAACAGACTCCAGAAAGGGTACATCTAGGAAGAAACCAGGTAGAAAGCCCTGCAGGAAAGGATATCAGAATGAAGACTGCAGAGGCCACCTCCCACAGCATAGGGTCATGGGCCCACTCTTGGGGGAAACCCATGCTAGAGAAAAATCGTATGTTAGTGGTTTCCCTTTGGTCCACCCTAAATGACTGAGCTGGCCACTGAGGACTTGTGTGATCATTTCAATCTCCAGAAATTGTGTTTTCCACATTAACGTGTTTTGGTTTTACTGGCAGATTTTCCTACATTTTAGAAAGATACTTACCAAGAGAAACTGTGGGCCCCCTCTTTGCAAATAAGAACAGTACAAGCCATCTGATTGTGGTCAGGTTGGGGTCAAAGGCGTTGTCTTCGAGAGCTATTTAAACTAACTAAAGCATTTGTTTCCTATAGGATGAAATGGAGTTTTCAAGTGTGTTTGTAGATTAATGTGCTTGATTGTAAAATATCACATCTTTTGAGCTATACCACCCAATGTATTGTCTAGTGCACACCATTTAAGAAACAGTTTTCCATGAGAAAACAACAGTGAGGCTGAACATGCTTGGGAATCTCTGGTTCATAAGCAGACATATAATCATTCCATTATGTGATACTTTTCCAACTGAAGAGGAAGGTTCGCCCCAGTTTGGCAGTCATTCAACAAAGCAGCACTCAGGGCCAAAGCATGCTGAATGGACCTGGGCCAGGCGAGTAACCCACCTCATTTTATGCCAACTGATTTACTGAAGTTCTGGGCTGTTCTTCCAGACCACTGCGGCCACATCCCTCCCTGGGTCAAAGCATAGAAGACAAGTGCACTGTGCTCTGCCAGCAGGGCAGGGATCATGGCAGCATCTAGGGCTGCTTCCATTGTTTTTTTCCCCAAGACAAGGTCCCTGAAACCACTTCCTACAAGTGACACCAGGCTACCTTTCTCTCTGCCTTCTCTTTTCTTTTTTTAAGTGAGGCATAACAACAGTAACAATAATAATGATTAACAGTGTGATTTCAAGCCCCTTTCTGAAGAAAGACAGTAAACAGAGTCTGTTTGCCTAAGGAAACCCTCCCAGCAATCAGCCTTTCACAACTGCGTGTGCTAATGAACCCAAAGCTGTTAATGCGGTTTCTTCAGTTAAATTGATTCATGAATTTTGAAGAGAACATTATCTAATGAATTTTCTTTGAATAGAAAGCAATTAAAAGGACAAATCAGTCTGATTAACCCCAAAGTCACCCTCCTGCCACAAATGGTGTACAGTTTGAAATTATATCACAAAAAACTAGAGCACATTTGCTATCTTTTTGCCCTCTACTAATCCATGTAAATTAATGAACAACAAAGTTAATTTCTTTGATGACCCTTTTCTAGTATCACCTGGATTATGCTGATGTTTAATTTGCTTAATGTTATAATAAAGACTAAACAGATTTTTTTCCCAGTGAAGTGATTATCGTACCCTTCAGTTAAGAAGTGATTTTTATTATTTAACATGCATGTAAGGGTGTGTTTCCTTTAAGAGCCAAATCACACTTTGCCAGCTTGGCACCAAGTGTAATGAATGCTCTCACGGACACACTCCAAAACGTCGTTCCTACCCACAGAGTCCTCCCCTTTGTTGTACCATTCACAAACTCCTGTCCCCAGAGTGCTTTGAGCCAGTGGGATGGAGGATGTGTCTCTGTCCCCAGTGCTCCCAAGCCATGTGTCCCCTCTGGAAAGACAATAGGTATCAATTCAGACTGGCCTCCTTCATGTGCCTGGGTTTCTGCCCTGCACGCTTCACACCCAGGAAACATTTCTAAAACCCTGAGGTAGCAGGAAGGACAGTGGCCACATGTTTCCCTGGTCATTCCTGTAGCAGGAAGCAGAGCACATATGATTTGATGTGACCAATTAAAATGGGAAAACGTTATTTTATTCGTGCAGCCCTACTCATTAAAGATGCCTGTAACCAAGGTCACCACCCACCCACATACCAGGGCATCTGGCATTCAGAGCAAGGGCTAAGGGCTCTCTTGCCCACTGCTAGGTATGCACAGCCAACATAATACCTCAGCACTGTCCCTGGCTACTTTTGCCTTTGTGTCCCAGCTGAAGTTGGAAATTAACCAGCAGTCCCAAAAGCTTCCAAATAGGTAGGATTAATTGAGCTGTTCATAAATGCATATGTGCTCACCTTCCAGAAGAGTATCATGTGGAAGACCCGCATAGAACATGGCAAAGTAGAAGGAATTTACAGATCGAAGAGCAGAGACATGGAGGCCTTCTGAGGGACCTCGCTGCTTTGTGCCTGCTTCCTTCCCTCTTTTCCTTGCCTGTGACTCGGTGACAGGGCACTGTGTGGAGGCTGTGTTTTTAATTGAATGTAACACCTCTATTTGTGTTGTTGCATTTTCTGCTCCGGGACTGGCAGCTATTTATATCAGAGCTGTTGGAGCCGTTTGTCCAAATAACATCATTTTGTATTCTTCCTTTCAGATTCATTCACCAGACAGGTGTTAGTGAAACTGCTGAAGGTTGTGAAATTTGGAGAAATGGTTTCTTACCAGCAATTAGCAGCCCTGGCAGGCAACCCCAAAGCAGCTCGCGCTGTGGGAGGAGCGATGAGAAGCAATCCGGTAAGTTCTGGCAACGTGGGTGTCAGGCTGGCCAAGGTCAAGTGGGCACTTAGGGGTGAAGTGTCATTTGATTAAACATGTTTCAGCGATAACCTGTGCAGCTAGGGTGGGGAGGAGAGGCAATGTCTCTGATAGAGCCCATTGTGCTCCAGCTACTTGAGCCCCTGACCGTGGCAGTGAACATGAAAAAGGCTGGAGCCTAGAGGAGTGGACAGGAAGGAGGTTCCATTCATTTGCCCACTTGTTCAGTCACTCACTGTACAGTAGAGTATGTTTGTTGCCTATTGTGCTGGCAGCACTCTTCCAGATGCCCTGAGTACAGTAGAAGTCACAACAGACCAAGAGGCCCACCTACCTGTCTCACTCCTTCCAGGAGGCTGTACCTAAAATAGTGCAACCTCATCTCCCTGGGGGCTACATTGTCACTGAGGCCCAGCATTCCCTAGTTCTCATGGGCATGAACACAGGAGGTGTAAGACCCCGCAACATGGACAACTTGCTGTATCCACAGGATGTCTCACCAGGATAGCCCCTCTTGGGGATCCTTGTCTTTCCAAGAGTCTGTAGTCACATCTTACTGAGTGCTCACAGAGAGGCCTGGCCATGCTTGCAGAGCACAGGACAGGCCATAGAGGGCTGGGGATTGTGCGCCCAGTAGTGGTGCCAGCATAGTAGGGACCTTGGCTCTTCAGTTGTGGCCCACACCATCCTGTGTGAGCATGGATTTCACCTGCAGCATGTGATGTGGGCCAGGCGGAGGCCCCACAGCATGTGGACCCCATGAGTGAGCAGGAAGGGCCCCCACACAACCCACAGGGGCAGCCTGCACAACCCTGAGAGCCCCTGGAATGTTCCTGCTCATCAGCCCCCCCATTCCTGGTGAGAGCATGCTATCAAGTTAGTAACGGTTTCTCCCTAAAGCTATGTGAGTCTAATATGATAGAGGAATGCCATCTTATCAGGGAGAGCAAATGTGATCATTGTATCATGGGATGGGAAATTACTAAATCAGGTAGACCCTACTTTTTAAAAAAAATTTCATGGCTTTGCTGTATCTTTTTAAAACTATTTTCATCCCTGCTCACAAGGGAGAGCAGGCGTTTTCACACCACAGCCAGCTGCTCCTACCAGACGCTGTGGCAGCCTGAGGGCAGAGCCCTTGGTTTCTAGGAGGTGGCAATTGTGTAGCCTTTTGCACAAGACTGCATTGTTATTCTTGAAGAAGCAGCTCCTGTGGGTTTGTGGTGGATTGCACTGTCTCAGCGTGCACTCTCCTCAGGGGGAAGTTGTCTGCCCTGCTGAAATACACCAAATTGTCTGGAGCCAGACGCAGCATGGACCATACTCGCTCACTCCCTAGCTCCTGTTCTGGGTTTTGGTGACAATATCGAGTGGCATAATAGTGTTTCCTTTTGCACCTGTTATATGCTAATCACAGGGTGTTCACTGCCAATGAATTTTTACAGTGCCTATTGGATGCTTCCAAGTCTAATTTCTAAAGATGGTTTTTGACATCTCCCACCAAAGCTTAATGTCTGCCTTCCCTTTGGAAGGCCACCATCCTCTCCTAGGTCATAACTCAAGTTTGAGGCATTTGGCTTTGCTACACATAGAGGCAGTCCAAAGGCTGTGGCTCTATTTAATGCCCCACAAAAGCATTGTCAGATAACATTTTTGTGCCTTCCTTCTACATCACTGTAGCTACTCTTTCAGGAAGTGCTTTTTCTCTTCCTGCCCTTGGGGTAGAGTTGGCTTTCTCTTCACTGAGATGTGAGTGTCTCCAGACGTAAAGGTAGAGAAGATGGTCGTGTGTTCCTCTGGTCGTTCCTGCGGCTGTATACAGCACATATATACTATTTCATGTGGCCTGTCTGGGAATGAAGCCATTTTACTTTGTCGCTGGAGCCCTGTGTGTGCACATGAAGGTGGGAGCTGTCCTGTGAGTAGCACTAGTACCACTTGCTTCCTGGAACTGTGTGGCTTGCTGCGTCTGCTATAGAAACAAGCTGTTCTGACTGACATACACAAGTTAGAAACCCCACACACACCTGCCTTTTCTGACACCAGAAGTTTCTGCTCACCCTGCAGTGGAAATGCCATCACTGGTTAGTGACCTGCTTATGGCAATATTCGGGAACGTTTGTTGTTCTGCAAACCAATTTGATTCTTTCTTCTGCTATTAATTGCTGTGGGTGTCCCTGTTCAGACACAGCCTCAGTCACCTAAATTTATAAAAAAGAATCTCACAGGGTTGAAAGCTCTTAATGCCTCATGTGTACATATGGACGTCCTGGTTGTGTGCTAAAACTGGGAAAAGAGGTGACAACAGAATCAGAAGGAAGTTTCCACAAGCAGCTGTCTCTTCCTCAGGATCCTTATCCCTCTTATGTCAAGAGCAGCCTGGGTGCTGCTAAGACTCTTCTATGGCCTTTCTCTGGACTTTAACTCAGGTGGGAACCTTCAGCTTGTGCAGAAGTTTGCTGTGGTACCCAGAGCTGCCATATATGCACACAAGATATGTCCAGAATACAAGATAACCTGTAGCTGCACGTGGTACAGTAGCTCAGGATGATGGGTACCCACCAAGATCCCCTGAAAACCTTGAGTAGGATAGAAGAATCAGAAAGTGACCCAGAGATTCAAGAGAGAAAAGGCCCTGCCTCGAGATGGGCCATGCCTGGTATCCCTGTCTCTGGTGGGTATCTCCCAGTGGTGCTGGCAGCAAGGCCCAACTGGAGAACTATAAGCATCACCCTGCTCCAGTGATAGCACGTTGAGGAGCTCACAGAAAATGCCTCTCATATTCAGGCTGAGCAGAATAGTTGTTCATTTAAGAGAGTGAGAGTGAAAAAAATGGATTCAGAATGTTAAAATTCTATAAGCACCATGCTGCGCTAACTCCTTAGGTGCCAGAATAAACATGGCCATATGCTGTTCCTGCCACAGCACTATTTGTGAGTATAAGTTTATCCCCCTTTCCCAAGGTAGGGAATGGGTTTTGTGGTGTGGGAATCTCTATCATCCTAGAACTTGTTTTCTTCCAAATTTTCCAGGCAGGACTCACCAGCCCATGGGGTGATCAAGCAGCCTTCCAGAAGGTTGTGCCCCACCCAGCACGAGAGGCTGGTCAGTGTTCTACTGTATCAAGCTGAACACTCCTCACAAGCCCCACCCCACAACACCCCCTTCTAATCCATCCTCAGACAGAATTTGCTAAATGCAGTTCAGAGTCAATCAATACATGCACGGAGAGTTTCCCACCTTTTTCTAAACAAACGCATTCCTGAGGAGTTAGTTTATTCTCAGATTGCCATGAGCGTTGATGACCCCCCGAGTCTTGTTCTGCCAGTCACCCAGATGGCTGTTGATAAAGATTTAGCATCATGTTCTAAGTGTCAGGGTTGTCAGTGGAGCTGAACCATTTGACCAGAAGAAAAAAACGCACAGGGAGCTATTGATTACAACTTCTCGGTGTCACTTGTTCACCAGGATTTAGGTATTGATGAGGCTGCGAGTGAAAACAAGCTTTTTCCCTTGTGGGCTCTACCCAGAAGAACAAAGGCGAAGTTGGAAAAAATATTCAGCCAGTTCCAGAATCAGAGGGATTCCATTATTGATTGAAAGGCCCCTTCATGTTATTTTTGTTGGAGACAAATCTATGGGTTTGGAAGTTTTATAGCATTTGAGAGAGGGTCTGCATAAGTGATGGATTCATGTATTGGATGAATTAGATTTCACAGCATGAAGATTTCAATACAGCTGTGATATTATGAGCTTCTTGGTTATTGATAAAAATTACATTTTATGCAGCACAGGCTTTAAAGAAGAGGGCATAGAGGGTAAAGATCCTTTGAAAATGTCCTTAGGGCCCCAATAAATTTTAGTGGTTTCATTGTTCTAATAGTCAGAAACCTACCACCAAAACAGAAATAGAAGCAGTGGTCCTGTTTCTGTGCTGCAAACAGCGCATATTAGTGACCTGTTTCCATCACTACAGACTTAAGATGAAGACTGGCCATAGATGTCTGGTCACTGCCATTATTTGTCATCAGTCCACTCTTTGTATTGATACACGGGGGGGGCGGGGGAGAGGGACATTTTTATTACTCCTTTTTATAATTTCATAGTGTATTAAGAGGGAAGGGAGAAAAGTCAAAGCTCAGCTGTGAAGTCTTTTATTAGGTAGGAAAACAGAATTTGTGCCTAAGTGTTTGTAAGCTAGATTAAGTTAAATGACTACCTCTTTACCAATCAAAACTGAAAATAAGGTCCTAACACTGTCCTCAACAGAAATTGTTCATGGGACCGTTGTGTCTAAGAGAAGCTGCCAAATAGCTAGACCTGCTGGCACATGCCTGTACTCTCAGCACTCTGGGGAACTGAAGTAAGAGAACTGCAAGTTCAAACCCAACCTGGGCAACATAGTGAGTTATTGCGGCCCTGACTAAAAATACAAAAGATGAAGGCTATAGTTGAGTACAAAAGCTCTGAGTTCAATCTGCAGCAGTGACAAAAAGCCACCCATCAGAGTAAATATTCCAGTGTCATGTTTTCTGCTGCTCCTCCCAAGGAGATAGAGAGTCGGGGGTTAGATGCTGTCAGAGGTCCGTGGCAGGGTGTCCACTTGTGAACCTGTTCAGCTCCATATGCACAGTCTCCTTTCCTCCCCCACGTCATGCCCGTGGTCCCTGTAACTCTCTTACATACCTGTGCTTGTCACCATGGTAACCCAAACTTGCAGTCAGACCAGGATGGGCTTTGCGGTGTGAGGGAACCCAAATCCTGCCCCCCAAGCCCCATTACCTGCTAACATGGGTCATCAATCTGCAAAGCCCCACCACCCCCACATCAGTCCCACTTCAAGGAGGGGCAGGCAGTACCTGTGTACAGCTGTCACGATGGTGGGAGATGATTTCAGACTGTCAAACCCTTTTTCTTTTGACCTCCTAACAGTCTTACGACCTTGGGTGGCTTTGTGTCCAACACACATGTAACTGAGCCTTACAGAGGGAAATGTATGGCAGATGCAGCCTGGTGGGTGAGGGCCACAGAGCTGCCGACAGCGAGGGCTTCAGTGATGCAAGGTAACAAGCAGCACCCCAGGAAGCAGAGGGTTCCCAGATACAGAGTGCAGAGACTTTGAGTGCAGCATCTCTTAGAAACTTAACTAACCTTATTAGCTGGTCACTTTGTTCAGTGTGCTTTCCTTAGGGGGGTGGCTAAAGGCAGGGAGTGCAAAGGAGACAGAGATCTCTCCAAACTGCAAGATGAGAGGGAGAGAGAAAGGTGAGTCAGGATAGTATCCAGCAACTGGGGAATCTTCACTCCTGGAGTCCTGTCGGAATGGCTGTGTTTCTTGTCAGGCAGGCACCTGAGCGGGATAGCCATGTGAGTGCACCTGCTATGTGCCTTCCCGTGGCCGAGAGTCTGAACCCTCCTGACCCCTCTGGAGCTGGCACCTGTTCCTGTAGTTGTACTCAGTGGCAGTTTACCTTCCCCACAGAGCAGCTGTCATAACACTTTTCTCACTGCTGAGGCATGTCATCACACATGTCCTGGGGCTTTGGTGGCTGAGGACCTGGGTTCTTGCTTCCCAGTCACTGAGCTATATATGGCTGAAGCCTGTCTCCCCAGGGACTCTCACACAGACCTCTTGCTTAGAGACATAGGACCTTGCTGAGCTCTCACTACGTGGCTGTCTTGGGAAATAAGTCCAGAACCACTCTTCTTAGGAACTACATTTTGGGATCCTTAGGCAGAAATGGCTACTGAGCCTCCTGGGATCCCCTGCAGTGTACAGACGGGATGTTGCTCTTGGTGACCCATGTGTGTGGCCACCCCTGGCATGCTGAGCGTGCTCTGAACTGTTTCCACTGCCACCTAGGAAGACAGGTGGGCAACCAGAGGTGACTCCACTCACTGTGGCTTTCAGGGCACCATTGATCCCACTCCTGCCTTTTCTACTTGTGCTCTAAGCCAAACAGGAAATGGAGAGCAGATGACATGGCCATGGTGCCTTCCAGCAGTTCCCGCCAGAGTCAGATTTCCATTACTCGCCCTGCTGGCTGGGCTCAGACCTTCCCAACCAAGGAATGCATCAACCCTCTGAGGCGTAGTCAGAATACCTTGCGCCAGCAGGGAAGCAGGTCGTCTGTAGGAAGCTGCACAGTACTGAGCTCCCTGAGTTATCACCCCTCCTCCCTTGTGGGTGAGGGCAGCTGAAGCCAGCATCGTCCCTCCACGTGGTAACAAGGGAGAGCCACAGAGGCTGACCCCAATCTCCACAGACCACGGGCCATGGTAGTCTCTGTCTCTCTGCAGATTGAAAGCTAGAGGCAGCCCCCCTCCCCAAACCAGCTGAGTGGGGAATTCACAGCACCCTGGGTGAGAGCTCTGGTCTGGGGGTTTTGCTAGGATTGGATGGTACAAGCTGGCCAGCCCTGGCCAACCATGGGCTGGCCATGGGAGCCTCTGAGAGGAAAGGATCAAAGCTGGAGCCACTCAGCTGCCTCTAACATTTCCCAAAGATGAGGAAAAAGGAAGATATCCCAATACTAGTGCAGAGGAAATAGGCTTTGGCTAGCTGTTCCTATGATGAGCTGGGGGGGAGGGGGCGTATATGAATATTTCAGGATTTGATAAAGCAGCCATATACAGTATTACGAAGGGCACGGCTGTGTTTCAATAAAACCAGAATATGCATGGAATCAGGCCTATAGCCGCAGTTGGCTAACCAAGTACCATCATCCCCGAGGCTTGCTGTCATAGCCAAGGATATCTGAGGTTACATCCCATCCCAATCTCAGAAATTTAATTTTAACTTCTGAAGATACATATAATAAATTGATCATCGCATGAAGGTAAGTTTCTTCCTCCCAAAACCTGGTGTAAAGGGTATTTTCTGGAAGAGGCCCCACATCCCACACCACAGGGCATGTGCCCCTACAGCCGGTACAGGGCTCCCAGCTCAAGGCTTCTGTGGGGGTGAGGTGGGGGTGTTAACAGAGAGCTGGCACCACCGCCTCCTGCCAGCAGCCTGCCTGGCATGAGCCCTTCCTGCTAAGTACTAGACTAGTTTTGTTCAGGGTCTTGCTCTTGACTCCCAAAGACCTCACTATCCCAGAGCCAGACTAATGATGGTGGCCCCTGTTTTTCAGGTCCCCATCCTCATCCCATGCCACAGAGTAATCTGCAGCGATGGAACCGTGGGCCACTACACTGGAGGACGGAATGTGAAGGAGTGGCTTCTGGCCCATGAAGGAACCTGGGTAGGGAAGCCAGCCTGCAAGGAGTTGGGTCTGGCTGCAACCAGGCTCAGAGCAGCCAGTGGCACCACCAGCTCTCAGCTCACTGGCCAAAATTGAGTGTTTGTATTCAAAGTAAACATTTGAGTGACACATGAATGTAATGCCGCATCAGAAGCAGGATGTGTGGTGGCACCACTATATTAAAAGAGCCAGATGTGTCCTGTGGGACATGGCGTGTCTGCCCTTTCTTGTTTCTACATTTTACAGCAGAATGAGTTCAGATGACCAGCCGTTGTGCATGTCATTGGTTCCCTTCTCTAATGTGGTTATTGTTCCATTTTTCATGTCCATTAAAATGGGGACAGTGGTGAAAGCCTGGCAAAACTTAGGCCCCTGCCTGGGAAGGGGGAAGCATCTGGCACCCATAGGCAACAGCTGGCTGCCCCAGACTGTTCACACTAAACAGCTCACCCTCACCCAATAGGGTCCCCAAGTGGCCCTTCCTTCTTTCCTGGCCATTTGTCCTGCTGAGATGATGACTCACACTCAGCTCCAAGCGCTGCATGCTCAAGCTTTCTGAAGGGAAGGGGACAAGCCAGGGAAGTAGGTGCTCTGGAGAGGTGTCTAGCTTTGTTATTCCAGCTACCAGACAGCTGATACAAGATGCAGCCCCAGACAGTCAGGATCGATTGAATAGAAAATAACTATTTTCCAAAAAGATTTGGGAAGACAAATAGTTACTAGGATGTGGGTTTGGCTGAATTAGCATCAGAGGTGCTCAGATCCTTGTCTCTCTTGGCATCCTTGGCTTAATATGTTCTGAGGAGCAGACACAAGCCACTCCAGGAGGCCTCAAGGGGACCAGGGGCCTATTCAGACCCTAGAGTTGACCTAGAAGTGCAAGGTCACATATAGAAGCAGATCAGCTCACACCTCCAGTGCCACTGGGACCTGTTTACAAACCTGCCATGTAACGCAATCTGACAGTTTGTCATCCTTTTAGCTTTAAAGTTAACTGGGTCCAAAAAACGGAGGAAAAACTTGTAACTCTGAATGTGGATGAATAAAACAGAGTGCATGATATATAGAGAAAATAAACTACACCCTACTGTGCTGCGGAAAGATGTGTTTTTATCCCAGTTTCTCTGTGCCAGTGTGAACCGCAGCAGGGACGCTCAAGTGGTTTGCACATGTCCCTGAAACCGGGGTGGAAATATAACTTCCTATCTGCATGGTTTGGATGTGCCTGGTATTGCACCCAAGAAAATGAGCTGCAGGCATTTCTCCCTAGCTTACACTTTACTATATCCTTGTCTAACAGACTATTTCTAGATATGTTTCCTTGAACATAAAACGACATGACCAGTACCCACTTATCTTCTGCATTTGGTCATTCTCAACTGTTACGAAGCAAGTTGAATCTCACACATGATAGATCATGTAGACATCTGGTTTTTCCAGACAGTATCCTGGGCTGCCACACTATGAGTTGTAAACACTAACACTCCCATTGGCCTCATTGGGGTGTTTTAGCTCATTTTATTACCTTATTTCACTATGAGAGTAGAGGGGGCCAGGAAGATGTGTGGGAAAGGCCAAGGTACCCCCTGCATCAGGGGCTATTCAGGGGTTGTACTAGGCAGATGTCTCCCCAGCACCTGAGAGTCACCAGGAATCACTGCCTGCTGCCTTTTTCCTCTGCCTGAACAGAACAGAGAATTCTGGTTCTCAAAGGCACAGCTCCAGGCCCTGGGCTGCCTGACTGCATTCTGTGTGCATGCGTTCCAACAGAGGGCACTGTGGCTGCAGTGTGCCGTGGGAGACCCCAGCCTCGCTCTGCTTTAGGATGAGTTTGAATGTGGGCAGCAGGGTGGAACCTGCTCCAAGACAGGCCTCTAGGCTGCCACCCACACCCACACATGGGTGGATAGGTATGTACACTGTCCACTGACCTTTCTGTGCTGGGAGCTCCTCGGTACCATGCACAACAAGAGCCTCCTATGTGATCTCCAAGATTTCAAGTAGGGTCAGTCTCTGAAAGAGACCTGGGGCTGTGCAATCACATGGGGCTGAGCCCCAGCCTGGGTCAGCTATATGTGGCCAGAGAACTCACCTTATCAAAGCCACCAACACGACCTGGCAGCTTCATGCCGCCTAGAACTGTGTGTAGGGCTGTTTGGGTTGTACCCTTGGAGCAGTACAAAAACCACCTCTGTTCTCATCTCTGAAGGTTTCCTTGCCGCTGTCATAACAAGCTCGACAGATGCCCTGAGGTGGCCATTGACAGAGGCAGCAGGCCTTGCGCCACCGTGGCTGTGTACTGATCCGAGGACAAGCTCTGCAGAGGCCGACATGAAACACGAGCATGGGTCGCCTAGAGCCGCTTTGGCTCGAGGTTGCAGCGCAGCTTGTGAAAGTAAAGAGGAAAAGGAAAGGCATAAAGAAATACAAAAATATTTTCCAAATAAAAGAAATGTTGAAACAAAAAGCTGTGTTCTTTGGCCTTGGCCCAGGGTGCCCCTCACCTGCCGGGTCTTCCTGTCCAGCGCTGTGGTGATTTGAATGCTGACATGGAGACCCGTGCAGCATGACAACCACTCCTGCTCCTACCAGCCATGCCGCTCTCACCACTTCCAGAGAAGGTAATGAAAGACTCAGAAACAATATTTGTTCTTGGGGAACCACGCTTACAGTGGAATAGATGCCCTTGGCCAGGCAGGAGGCTGTGTTGCAGGGGTGAGTGGGGGTGTTTTTCTCCCAGTCTTCCCACTAGGGACACGAGGTAAGTAAACCTCACCCACTTCACTGTGTTCTGTGGCCCGTGAGGTGATGAAATGAAAGAGCTTAAGTCTTTACACCCGGAGAAGGAAAACTATAATTGTGTGAGTGTGGCTATAATGGTATTGGCTGATGCCCAATCAGAAACTCTGAAGGATTTTATGAGAGAGTTTGTAGAACTGCAGGGGTGGTTGTTTTTTGCAATTCCAGAATCAGCAGTTGTAGGCAGTGGGCTTTTCAGAGGAAACAGTGGCTCACCTTCTAGGTAACTTAATTGGGATTTTTAACTCTTGACACTTCCTGCACAGTGGACAACTTCCTGGACAGCCCTGACTGGTTCTATCATGTGCTAGAGATCCAAATCATCTGGGTTTCTTCCAGTATAAATCTTTACTCCATGGCTCTCTACTGTAGCCCAGTAATCCCTAATGCCATCTGAAGGAGCCAAACCACGTTCAACATA
Organism: Dinomys branickii; assembly: GCA_004027595.1. Taxonomy (NCBI): domain Eukaryota; kingdom Metazoa; phylum Chordata; class Mammalia; order Rodentia; family Dinomyidae; genus Dinomys; species Dinomys branickii. The sequence continues at coordinate 35,218 of PVLD010012987.1, read as the reverse complement.
GGTGTGTTCATATGGAAACCATCTAACTATTTCTTCGATTATTCATGAATACCAGTGTTATCCAGAATTTACTTCCTGTAAAAGTGCAGACTAAGAACAAAAACCTGCATACAGATTGCTTAGAACCCTCCTTGATATGTGACTGGTGGGAGCCTTGAGGGATTAGGGACAATCTCAAGGGGGCTGTTCAGGGAGATTTCTACAATCAGATAAAACTCCCACAGGTTCTGTTATAACCCCAGATCTGTCTCCCATCTTGCCCACTTTGTCTGTGTGATATCCATTGCTGTAACTGGGCAGGCGCTGCCAGCAGGGACCTCTCAACCATCAGAATAGGCAGGAAGTCACAGCTAAACCCACATGAAAATTGTTCATTTCCCTCTGGAACTCGCCAAAAATCTTTGTGTTGTGTTTCAAACAGCCATGTGGGAGGACTCCGGAACAATAGATAAATTGGCTTAATGTGAGACGCAGGGAAAGTTTCTTTTACTCTAAAGATTTTCCCAGAAATCTAGTTGGGAAACCCTTGAGTTTCCTATCGCTGGGACAAATTCGGATTTCCACATACCTTGTTAGTGTGCTTTTTGCTGATATGTGGCAGCAGGGTAGCGGAGGGCACTCAATGGCCCTCCTGTGGCAGCTTACATTTATTTAGCCTCCCTCCAGCCACCTGGGTTTTTCTTTCCTGTTCATGGGCTCTTGATTAAAAGTTTGAATTAGTGAAAGTGAGGTTCAGGTGCACTTCGTTTATCAGTTTGAAAGACACAGATATACACGGGACTCTGCTGAAGGGCTCTGCCAAGCAGCACCTGTCTGTCCGTCCGTCTGTCTGCATGAAATAAGGGGGAGGGATTACTCAAAAGCCAGGGCCCCAGCCTGGAGAAACTGCAGGTCTCCACTTGTCTCCAGGTGACCGAGGGCGGCCGTCCAGAGTCTGCAGGACCCTGTGGCTCCAGCTGCTGACAGATGGGGAACGTCTGGCCTCCATCACCCAGGGCAGCTCCAACAAGGATCAGTAGTGGGGGCGGGGACCCGGAGTGGATGAGAAAGTAGGAAGTGGATGCCGGGCAGCGAGGTGCAAATTGACGGCAGAGCCTGGCCTGACAGCACCCCTGATTGATGAAAGGACACTGTTAACAAGCCTTTAAAGTTTCTCATTAATGTTTTTTTCATTGAAAAAAGCCACAAGAAAAAATTCCACATGGATGGTAATTAAGATTGATCCTGTACAGTGTGGTATCAATGTTGTTGGGAGCCTAAGAGAAAAACGAAGAAGGCCATCCTATTAAATACTCATTTTCAGGCTGCCACTTTAGGGATTATTGGAAGTCCCTACCATGCGGAGGACACGGTATGTGAGGCACATTTTGTAGACTAAGGTGCTTGGCCTCACAGGGAACCTGTTGTGACTGTGACCTGAGGATGCGGAGCGGAGCTTCCAGATTTTCGTTGTCAAACTGTGATGCAGCGAGGTGAGGAAAGAGCAAGGCAGCGTCTAAAGAGAGGCTGGAGTTATTTTGCCAGCTCTGAGTTAGTCCCCTGAAGCGCATCTGAGTGTCTGAGGGAGGTCTGTGTAGTGTGTGTGCTTCTCACTCCTCACCAGAGACGGGTGCCCTGGGCCGTGGGGCAGGAGGGGCAGGAGGGGACCAGATGGGCTGGGGAGCTTTGCTGCTTCTCTCCTTGTGTCTAAGTGGGACTCAAGTCACTCCTCAGTGTGCACACAACACCTCGCATACCCCCAAGTCTTCCCGTTTTGATTTGGATCCTAAACACAAGCAATATGTGTCTCTCCAGATTGATTTGTTGACTTAAATTAAGAAAAACCCAGCTGGGGAAAATATCAGTGTCCAAACATTAAGCAACATGTGATATTGTACAAAAAGTGTTGCTTTTGCATGTTTTAGTTGCCATGGCTACAAGAAGTGAATGCACATGTGAGACTTTTGACAGGCCATGTGTGAGCAGGTATGTGCTCCAAGTTCAGTCCAGGCAGGCTGTCTTCCACGGTGAGGACTTGGCCCTGGGTTCCCTGCCCTGAGGACACCTCCCAGGGTCTATGGGAAGTGTGTCCCACCCTACCTCTGAGATGGGCTTAATAGGAAAGAGAACATTGTCCCTGCACAGCCCACTGCTTTCTAACAGATAAGGAGTGTTTCTGCTCCATCCTGACCCTAGGAGTGTACTTCAGGCAGATGGCTTGTCACTAAATGAGGCTCCTCGCACTTTCTGATCCCTTTTCCTGGGTATTTCTTTGAGGGTTAAACAGCTCCCACAGAGAGTTAAGGTATGGGAAAACCTTGTGAGTCTTACAGATAGAAGCCAATACTTAAGTGTATAACCCCATCCCTGAACCAGAGCCTCCTAACCAAAGAGCCCCAGGCTCCCTGGCTCCACCAGGCTGAATGCATACCCCCATCACTACCAAGACTGCCACAAGGTGCTTCCCTTGCCAGTGGTTTTGCTGACTCTTTGGGTCCTCACAAAGGGGAATCTAAAATGCTCCTGCTAATTAGGAAAGAATCAGCATTGTTAGCCTAAGGCCTCACCTTGGTCATCACTTCACTGACCATAACCCAGGATCCCTGCCTGCTGGGGAAATCCTTTCTCTACATCCTGAAGGCTTTTCATGTCTCTATCATAGCAGAGCCACCTTTCCACCTCCTGAGAAGTTTTCTCTGGCATAGGGGAAGATTTGCTAAATGAATCAAAGTTTAAGTAATTGGTGTGAATGCTGAGCTGCTCCTGTGTGTTTTAGGATGGTGCAGGGCCCCAGCTTCCCTGCAGCACATGGGGTTTTCTTCCTTTCAGTATAGGAGATGTCACTCAGGGCCTTGGGCATGCTAGGCAAGTGCTCAATCACTGAGCTACATACACGGCCCTTTTATTAATTTTTTTTACGTTGATGTAGGATCTCACTAAACTGCCCAGACTGGCCTCAGTCTTGCAGTCCCCCTTCCTCCGCCTCCAGAGCAGCGGGAATTACAGGCCTGTACTGTCATGTCAAAACAAAGTGGCTTTTTTAAGACCATGCCAATGTCATCCACCCATTCAAAAGCAAGTGCTGATCCCCCTTTTCCCTCTTCACACTCACCACACTGCAAAGAGTGCTCTGGGATCTTTTTCTGCAAGGGTGTGGCTTGCTGGATTGGGCACCATGGTGGCCTCCCCTAGGGCCCTGTTCCTCACTGCTCAGCAGAGGGTTTACCTGAGATAACTGGCCCCAGGAGGGGCACACAGGGGGCCCCTTCTCTAAGGACCACCCCAGTGACCAAACAGTAAGTTGTGATGAACCAAACATCGCTCCCGACAAAGCCCAGCTCACTCAGCCCCCTTCCCAGGGCCTTACTGCCAACACCATCACCCAGAAGTAGCGGGGCATGGTTGAGGCTATCCTGCTGTAGCTTCCCGAAATGGGACATGGTGAAGGTCAGGGTAGGCCCTGCAGAAACAACAACCTAGAGTGGGCCAGAGTCTGAGAAGAGGTTCTTTCAGAGGTGTTCAAACCCAGCCTCTAAATGAACAGTGAAAAGCCTACCTCTCTCTTTGTACAAACAAGCTGTTCCTAAAACACTGCTTTCCAGCATTCATGCTATTTCTAGAACCTGGGCATTCTCAGGGAGCCTTCTATGTCACCATTTTGTACCATCTGTCTTGCGAAAAGCCCCACAGACACTAAGCAGTAACCCTGAAAGTCAAGTGCAGAGATATGGCCTGAGATGCCCTTCCTCACCTGGGCCTCTTGCTAGAGCTGAAAAGAGGCTGACTAAGGGCTCCTCCACATGCCAGACAAGGCCTTCCACCCAGTGCAACCAGGGTTGGACTTGCAGACTTGAAGCCTCAGTCGGTAGCAGGAAGAGAAGCCCTGAGCCAAAAATAATCTGGATTCAGCTTTCAGGCACACCCATTCCAAAGGCTTTTTGACCCAACTATCTCATGCCTGATTGGCTATCTCCTGGCAGTTCCAGAAGCCTGTGGTTTAGAGCTTCTCTATGGGAGCAAGATACCTGGTCATCCTTGTCCCACCCCCTGTACAGGTGCTTTTCTATGTCAGAAACTTTACTGACAAACAGAACACCTATGATGGTAAAACCAGACCATTCTGACAGGTGAAAAGAGGGGTATGAGCTTTCATCAGCCACTAGTAATACTGAGGATGGCAGAAGGCACATAAAATGTTGGGGTCTGGTTTGGGCCCCAGAGATGGCCTGTTGCTTTTCATCAGCTTTTAGTCACCTCTGTGCTGTGGGTGTGTTCTCATTCTTATCTTGCTGTGCCCATCCCTGAGTCAAAGCCCAAAGCAAGCTCATCCCCTCCTTCAAGGGCATATCTGCTGGGACCTTCCTTCTCCTAGATGATAGACCATATTCCCAAGTCCCTGAGAGCACCCAGGTGCTGAACCAGCTGGGTCCTGCCACTGAGATGGAGGGGAAGGAGAATATTCCTCCTGCTCAAGATTTTCAGTATTCCTCTCTGTAAACTTTTGATGACCCAGGTTGCTTTGTGGAATGCTAGAACTATGGAGATTTCCAGAGATCTGAGTTATCTATCAACCTAACTGCCTAGAGGCTGAGGAGACAGATCTCACGTTTGAGTCCTACCTGGGCAACTTAATGCGACCCTATCTCAAAATAAAAAGGTCTAAGGGTATAGCTCAGTGGGTGAACATCCTGATTCAATCCTTAGTGATGAGAAAGAGGCCAGGCATGTTGGTGCACACCTATAATCTCAGCATGTGGGAGGCTGAGGCAGGAGGACCACTGTGAGTTTGAGGCCAGCCTGAGTGACAAAGTGAGTTCAAGGACAGCCTGAACTCTTAAGTGAAACAAAAGGACAACAATTTCCTATAACCTTTAAGAACTCCAAGGCACACCCATGAAATGAAGACAGTAATAATAGCAAAGACATCTTTACAAGGTACGTCTGCAAAAAAACATGACTGAGGGTATTGTCAAAGTTGTTCATTGTCTACAGATATTGAGTCAACATGATTACCACCAGCAAGGGCCCGGGTGAGCCCACTCAGCATGTTTGTTGGGATATTGTATATAACCAGGCTATTTTCATTCTTGTGGGAAATGATCTGCCCTACACAATGTAAAGAAAGTGCAAGACAAGGTAAAGTATGCTCTGTGTGTGTGTGTGTGTGTGTGTCCAGACCCAGAGGGAGGTTATAAAGAAGGGTCTGGGTCTAGTATGTACATTACTAATAGCTCTCTGAGCAAGAGGACTACAGTTATCTTTTATACCTAGCTAAACATGTCTGTGTACCTCTATGCTATATATATGTTACACTGTATGAACACTACATAGGGAGGGGGGAGAGGGGAACCTTAATTTTTTTCAAAGAAAACTCAGTTGAGAAGGAGTGATGCTATGAGGCCCCCACACCAGTGGACACTCACTTGCCTCTTTCCAAACAGTGTCCACAACCACAAATTGCCACACAGGAGGGGTCTGTGTGGACAGCCAATCGGGTCTGAGCCACTATTTTGGTGGGGAAAAGAATAGGTTGGCAGAGGATCTTGTATTCCTCAAACAGACAAGCTCTCCATTTCAAGAGCAGAGAGACTGGTTCATTTTCATGTATCAGTAAGGTCACAGATATGAGAAGTAGTGCATCTTTGAAGTGACTGGCTTGTAAGCAATCAACTCACCGAGGCTCTAGTGGTGGTCAGAACTGAGGATGCATCTCCTGAGGGTTACAGTTCTGTCCGGACAGTGTCACAAAAGATATTTTGAAGCTGATGTCGAGACTACAGAGAAGAAAGCACTGTCTGGGCGTTGGTAATGTGTACTCCGTTCAAGTGCTTCAGATAGAGGCCTCTGTTTTTCTCAAGTTTTGTAGCTGAAGACCTGCAGTGTGCACAGCTGATCTCATGGGGCTGCAGAAATGCCTTGAGAAAGGTTTGCCTCATCTCTGTACTGCATTGACACAGGGCTGTGGTGGGATTTCCAGTCCTGGAGGAACAAGAGGTGATCTGCATGTGTGTGAGGTATGTGCATCCCAATCCCATACTTCTTTGACACATCTCTCCTGGTGGTTGTGCCTGACTCCTTTTGCCACTGCAGACATGGAACTTTCTCCCCAGCACCAGTGCCCTCTATTGGCAGGGCTTCCTAGGGTTTTCAGAGCTAGAGATCAGTAACTGGGTACCATGGCCACTGTGAGGCCCAGAGAAAATGTGGAGACTGCGTATGCCTGCAGAAACACTCAGGAAACAGAGGAAAAGCTGGTTCTTACACATCTTTTTGCATATTCTCATTAGTATGCTGTTATTATTACCATGCTTCTGTTAAGAATTTCAAAGTGATGGTGTGTGTTTGAGATGGAATTCAAACATCACTCCCCAGCCTCATTTCCTCTAATAATTTATTTCTGAAAGTGGCTTGGGGTGTGGATGAATATTACATAATGCTCTGGCCAGCCCGCATTGGTCCAGTGCTACACTGCTGGCCTAAGGACAGTGTGTGAAGTCACACATGATCCAATGGCTCCTGTTTGTATAGGTTTCCCCTCACACATCCTCTGGAACTTGGTCCTAATTTGGGGTCTCCTCCCAGAGTCTCTGGAGCTGAGAACATGAAGAAGAGGACACCTGTATTCACCAACACCTCAGGCCTGGGGTGGGGGGTGGGGGTGGAGATGTACATCTGATGAGTGAAAAAGACCTACAGGTTTCTGCTACCTTCAAGGCCACCAAGGTGTCAGAAGCCGTGAAGCCCAGATTTTAGGCAGTGGGGCCATAATTGTATCTGACAAGGTTAGGAAGTGTTTTCTCCTGCTCTCCTTGATAGTCTCCTAAAAGTGAAGATTTCGCCTGTGGGAGATATGACATCCACCTCATAGACCCAGCCTTAATTCTGCTACTGTTCTCAGAAATGCAGGTGCATCCCATGTGCCAGTTATGGGCCACCTGGACAAAAGCTTTCCTGACGTATGCACCCATCTGCATCTGGGAGTCACCACACACATGGCCCTGGCAGGTGTCTACAGAGTGCTTGTTGCCCCAAAGGAGGCAACAGGCAGCAGCATGAACAGCCTAGTGGTCCATAGCTTCATGGAGTGGTTGGTATAAATAGCTGTAATTTAGTTGAAATAAACTACAGTATATATAATGTTATGAGACCCAAGTTATATTTAATGCAATGTTATTTTAAGTCTATTAATAAACTAAAATTGAAATGGATCAAAGATCAAATATTGAAACCAAAGCATTTAATCTGCTGGAAGACAGAATAGATAAAAATCAGTGATGTTGAACCTTTTAGAGCTTTCAGTTATATGAACAGCCTGCCCCAGCATGCAATGCCATAGGTTCACCACCACTGGGTAAAACTCTTAAAGACATAGGTATAGGCAGAGACTCTAGGAACAAAACCCCAGTCACATAGGAAATATTATGAAGAATCAACAACTTGGATCACAGCAAATTAAAGAGCTTTCACACAGCAAAAGAAACCACAAGCAGAAAAAGAACCCACAAAATGGGAAAACATGTTTTGCCAACTATTCCTCAAAGGACTAATATCTAGAATACATAAAGAACTCAAAAACAATAGTCTCCCCCCCCCAAGTTTAAAGACCTAATCCAAAAATGGGCATTTGAAATGATACAGAAGTACAAAGACCAAATAGATATATGGGAAAATGTTCAATATTAAGCCACACGTGATAGTGCACACTTGTAATCTCAGCACTCCAAAGGGAGAGGCAAAAGGATCATGAGTTCGAGGCCAGCCTGGGCTATGTAAGCAAATTCAAGGCCAGCTTGCATTACATAGTGAGACCCTGCCCCTACCTCCTGCAAAAAAATGTTCAATATCACTGATTATTGAAGAAATGCAAATTAAAACAATGCTGAGATTCCGTCTCACTCCTTAAAGAGTGGCTATTATCAAAAAATCAACAGTAAATGTTAGTGAGGCTGTGGGGGGAAAAGAAACTCTTCTCCATTGTTGGTGGGAGTGTAAATTGGTACGACCGCTATGGAAATCAGTATGGAGATTCCTCAAAATATTAAAACTAGAGGCTCCCTTTGACCCAGGTATTCCTCTTCTTGGTATCTTCCTAAAGGAGTTAAAAGCATCATACCACAGTGATATACTCACACCCACGTATAAGCAACACAATTTAAATAGTTAAATCTTGGAAACAGGCTTGTGTGCCTATCAGTGAGTAAATGGATACAGAAAATGTGGTTTATATACAATGGAGTAATACTCTGCAATAAAGAAAAATAAACTTGCAAAACTTTTAGGTGAAGGGATATATCTCAAGACCATAATTTTAAGTGAAATAAATTGGACACTCATGCTTAAATACTGCATTCTGTTGTGCGAGAAACACTATGGGTAAATAAGGAACAAAATGGAGGATAGATATTAGGAATTAGGAAGAACATGTTCAAATAGGAAGGGAAACGAGGGGGCAGGGGAAAGGGAAGAAAGGGGAAAAGGATTTTTAAAAAAGAACGAAAAGGAAAAAAATATAAACAAAACTTTTGTAAACGGGCAGGGGAAGTAGGGCTGAAGAGAGGGGAGGGGCGTGGGGAAAAGTAACAAAGATTATTATATAAAGGTACAAATTCCCTATGATACATGTGATCATTATGTATGGCAAACATGTACCAATAAAGAAAAATTAAGTCTGTTGGTAGCACAGGAAACCTCAGTGCTGCATCCAGGTGTTGCTATATCTCTCTTCTCTCCCTAAGAAGAAGGAAACCCTTCCGCTCTCCTTAACCTGCCTAACTTTGCAGTGTGGAGACTTTTATATTCTGTGTGTGCCACAGGACCTAGCCAGCAAGTAGGAAGCTGCTCCCATCCCTGGCGGGCAGCCCAAAAAAGCACAGCCCCCTTCCCTCCAGAGTGGGCATGTGTGTGATTGCAGGCAAAGTCTGGATCCTCTGACCATAGGCACTGCATGACCCAATTCCCAAACATACTAACAGGCGGGCAGCCCCCACCCCACATGAATTACATGCAAAGGTTGAGATACACATTGGCCTTGAACTTGAGTGTGTCGTTGAGAAAGCCATGCAGGCGGCTCTGCTCACCTGCAGGAAAGATGCAGTCTGCTCTCGCTCAGTTTCCAGGCCGGGGACTTGTGCCAGGCAGAGAACACTCATTTATTTAAAGCCACCTCTTCTTTGAGATACAGAATGACACTTCTAAATATTACAACACCGAGAAGTATGTAGCTGTCTGTACTTTTCCATGCAAACATCTAACTTCTGTGCTAGGAAACAATGTGACAGGTATTCTGTACTTTCTAGCAAATTGGTCTCAGATGTAGATGAACAGATTTTCACAAGGGAAGGATAGAAGCATGTCACGTGCTGAGCCTGAGCCTCCTTGGTACTACAAGTCTGTATATTTCTGGCTCTGAGTCACCTCTTCTACTTCCTCTACCAGGAGGGTTTCCCAGAACTTCCACTCCCCACGCTGGGCCTCTGGCTTGCACCCCGCCTCAGCTTGTATTCACTGTACAGGCTTTGAATGTAAAGATAGAGACAGAGATGGGAGTGGTGTGGCCTCAAGTCAAGGAGGATGTGAAGCAACCAGAAGCTCCAAGAGACAAGGCAAGCTTTCCCCCAGAGCCTTCGAGAGGAGCATGACCCTGCCGACACCTTGACCTTGGATTTCTGGCCTCCAGAACTGGATTCCTGGGAGACAATGCACCTCTGTTGTTTGAAACCTGTTCATGGACCTTTGTCCCCATGACACTCTTATGGGCATCACCTCTGCATCATGGGAATGTCAAGGGCACCATGGGAAGGTATTGCCAGCCAGGGCCCAGAGAGTTAGCATGCTGCCTAGTCAGCATGTGCTATGCACGCAGATGGTGTTAGTGACTTACAAGTCATAGTTCAGAGTTGGACAAGTGCAGGTTCCGGTCCCCTCTTGCTGGCCATGGAGCATTTGATGACCTATTTGGCCATGCAGGAAGCGAAGACAAGCAGCTGCTGTGCATGACTGTGGCCATATGAGAAACCATAAGGAGTGACAGGGACACTGAGGAGGACACACCGCTCCACTGCAGCTTGAATTCAACGATCTCAGCAGCCATAGCTGTCCCTGAGGGTCAGGGAGCAAGTTCTCCTCTTTTCTGAGTTGGAAGTTGTTGATAATGGAGGTCTGGAGCACTGCGGTACACACTGGGAATAGGTCTAAAGGGTCACAATAGCTTTGACAACCTGCAGTGAGTGTTGTTGCGCACAGTGGTGACGTAAGCAGAGATGTGCCCATTCCACAGACACCAGAATAGTCTGGTGACGTCTTTGACAGTGACCCCTAAAGACATTTATGAGTCAGACTTTGTATAAAGCAGCCACTAAAAGCAAGTCCCACCAACCTGGCCTAGTTCTGTGGCTATCACAGATGACATATCTACTCTAAACAGCTAGGTATCTTTTTAATATAGTGACATAAAAATGAATCTTAAAGTCACTATAAATAAAGCAGTGTGAGGCTCGTGCAGACACAGACAAGTAATCAATGGAGCCAAATGCCAAGTTCAGAAATAGCCACCTTTACATGGAAATTTAGAATGTGATAAATATGGTTTTCAGTTCAGTGGTGAAGCAGATTATCTAATGGTGTCAGGGCAGCCAACCAAGCTATTTGAAAAATAACATAATTTCAGGGACTTTAGAGAGCTTTTTTTTTTTACCTTTGTTATTGTATAAGATGAAAATATAGGGAAATGTAGCTGTGCTGGGGAGACACAGGCATCTCAGGACAAGGCAAGAACTGAGAAGCCATGGAAGAAAAGATTGACTTGTTTGACCACGTGGAAGTAATAGACAAGAGATACACTGGGCTGAAGCACTGGCAATATCTAAAACAAAGAGATCACATCTATCATATGTAAAAAGCCACCACAAAGCAATAAAAGGACAGGCTACCCAGAAGACAAGCCAAAAATATGGGCAGATCATTCATACAGGAGAAGGTACTGTACAAATCGGCCACCAGAAGGCTCTGGGAAGAGCATAGGAAAAGCACAAGTGAAACTGACAGTGATTACTGTACCTGAAGCAATCCCAGGTAAGAGCTACCTCCTGACTAGTGATCACAACATTTTCAAGTTAGAGTAGAAGGCAGCATTTGATTGCAACCTAACTTGAACATGCAAAGAATCTTTAATTCTTTGTGTGCAGCACTGGTGTGAACCCTGGCATGTTTTGCTAGGGCAGTTAGACAATATGTATTAAGGTGTCAAATGCCTGTCCCACTTGCCCAAACAAGTCCACTTTTTGGACTCTTCCTACAGAGATATTGACATGAATATAAAATGCCACTGTTACAGGGGTATCTGTGCCACCACTGCTTATGATGGTGACAAGAGCGAAGTAGCACAGTGTCCTATGGAGGTGGGACTGAGCACATCCCAGTACATCCATACAGTGTAGAACAATTTGGCCACTGTGAAAGGAGAAATAGATGTACACTACTGACATGGGAGAGCAGTCAGGACTCACTGCTCAGTAATAAAGGCAGGTGATAAAACATCAGTATGGTCAATGTTGTTTCGTAAAACAAAAATTTTAGTTGTGTCTTGCCTGCAAAACTGTAGACGAGAAATCATCAAAAATTGTATATAGAGACATCTTAGCAGAAAGAGTTGGGGGAGAATTGCTTTGGCATATGTGTGTACACATGCCTGTGTATGCTTGTGTCACTTTCCAGGATTGTGTGACTTTTAGAAGAAAGAAAATAGGTGTTACCACTTGAAAATATGATCCATGAGTCTGTTTTAAAACCATACATGTCTATATTGTGTCATTTTTTTAGAAAGACCATCTCGAGAGCCAGGTGCTGCTTTGATTATCTTAGCATGAGGAAACTGTGACTAACTGTATATTTGTGCTTACCTGTACACTCTGATTTTTGCTATGGAAATCTGTTTACAAGCATAGAAACATGGCATTCATACCTGATGAAGAAGAGAGGCTCCTGACACTCTAAGAAACCCCGTGATAGGTGTCACTTGTCCTGTCAGCCCTTCCCCTCCACGTGAGACCAGCCCATGTGAAATCATGAAATGGAGAAGCCATCAGACTGTAATGAGAAGGGCTGGGGAATATCAATGTAAATCAGTATCCACTGTGGGTTTTGAAGTCTCTGAGTAGAAACAGTCATGTGGGGAGAGATCTAGTAGGAAGTCAAGAGGGGCTTCTGGAGGAGGTGGGAATTGAGCTGTTCCTGTTGGAGCTATGCAGGGCAAAGGACACTGTAAGTGAACAGAGTGGCTGATGTCTTTAGAAAGAGCAGAGGGGGCCATGGATTGTCAGGAGATGATGGGCAGGAGACCCCTTGCTGTGAGGACAGAACATGTGGATTCAGTCCTTGGTGAAGTCTTTGATGATGGCCAATAAGAAGACAGTTCATGGCAGTCATCAGCCCTGTGTCCCATTGTGGAGGGGAAACTATGGGGCCAACTCTCAGACCACATGTGGTGGGAGCTCTCTAGGCCTGCACAGACCTGTGGCTCTTCCAGCTTACTGCCCTGGAGCCAGTTCTGCTTCCAGTTGGCTATGGTGTCCAGATACTTTTGGTGGGAATGCCTATGATCCTAACAGAGAAGGGCAGGTCTGGGACCTCAAGGTGGGTACACTCTCCTAGCCCCTTCCTAGTGTTGGGTACCCCATGCCCTGGGGCACCCAGAAGAACAGAAGCCAGGTAAGCACCGTAGCAGGCAGCATAGGTGTGAGCCCTGCTCTAGGGAAGCTTGCCTTCTCTCACGTCCCTGTGTTTTACATAATTAGGTAAGTCACTTAATGTTGTATGTCTTGTTAGAGTAGCTACTAATCCTCAGAGCTAACAGAACTAACTAATTAGTGTAGAACACTTTGAAAATATAAGAAATTCAGATGTGGAATCTAATTGCCCAGTCCTCCCGGTATTGACACTTGCACTGTATTCTTGATAGAGTGGCGGGCCTGGCTGCATCAAGGAAATGTGGGTGCAGTTTCTGGGGACAATGGCAGAAACAAGGTACTTATCATGAAGCCCCGGGGCTGGCAGTCCAGGGATAGGAGTGATACTTAGCCGGGACTGACACCTCACTATCCCAGCACCTTGCTAATAGAGAGGACTTAAGACACCAGGAGAGAGGGGAATGAGCTCCAAGCATGGGGAAGGACTTCAAACCATGAGGTCATCAGCAGCCCCCCAGTAGTCATGGCTAGGGGAGGAAGGGACCAGGAGAGACTGGCCCTAGATTTAGCTTCAAATATTACCTGGCTGACCATGGCTCTACAGACCTGTTCTAGCCACGATTTGCACTTCTCTGAAATTGAGCAACTGGAACCTTGTGTTCCTGTAGAGGGTAAAAAGAAACTTGTAGGCACTTAGTGCAGGGCAGGGTGGGAGTAGTTTCTCATGAGAGGAAAAGTGCAGGATGTAGCTTAGTGGTTGAGTGCTTGCCTGGGGGGGGTGGCGGGTGTCCAGATCCTTCTTAGTTGGTAAGTTTCTCAGAAAAGATAATCCTGAGATTCAGATTTTGCTTGCCCCTAGACCTGGGGGTACATCCACCAGCTTTTCCTCTGGTACTATTGTAAAAAGAGAGACTAGTTTTATGTTCTTTGGGGCATTACTTCCTAGGGATGTATGGAGCTGTCAGCAAACCATTAATCCCTCTTTAAACCGCGGTGACAATGTTTACATTAAAGATCAAGATGATGATTATGTGAAGAACTCCCTGGGAAGTTCTTCTCATAACTGGAAACATGACAGCCAGTTAGTAGAGCCACCTCCTGGGCCAGAAGTAACTGCAAGACAGGGCAGTGGCCAGAAATTCTGCAGGTGAAACCCAGCCAGGGAACCATCTGAGAGAGCTGACCGGCCGCTGTCAGCAGGACATGTCCAGGCTTTGGGAAAGCAAAGACCAGGTCACACACTGGTGGCCGTTTGAACACTCAAACCCAACCCTGCAGGAAAATGATCCAGACAAACCAAGTATAAGAGGATATTTCTGAAGGTCATTTTCAATTTACTCAAAACAAGCCAGAAAGAAACTAAGTGTCCAGCGTTCTGTCAGTCATGCCCAAGAAGGACCATGTGGGTGGTATCCAGCACCAGGGGCCTTAGTGTACTTTTTGTTTTAATTCTGTCTCCATGCTGATGCTATACAGAGGGTCTGGGCGCTTCCTACAGACTGGCTGCCAGATCTGCCCCATCACCCTGCTTTCACATTATGGCCCCTGCATCTGTGCCATGGACACATCTCTCACACTGGTTTCTTCAACAAGGGTTTTACCAAAGAGGTAACACTACCCACAGAACTGACAGGTACCGCCACATGTGTTGGCACCTAGAGTCCTCTCAACATCTTATCCAATGTTGGCTTTCTCCCGACAAGAAATATAAAGTGCTTCTCCCTGAATCGCTCACCGTTTTGGTCAAGAAGCCTAGATTTGATCTGAGGCCTTCTCAAATCCTGGATTGATTCAGTGGATGAGAACATGTCTTTCTGATTACTCTAGAGTCAAGTCTAGAATCACTCACAAATGTCGACGTATGCTTAGAACCAACTGTTAAATGACCCAAGAAGTAGAAAAGAAAGCACTTATAAAATACTGAAAAGGAACCTTGATCTGTGAGGCCAATGACTCTGGACTGTCACTTGGTGTCATCCTGTAGTGCTGAACATGTACATCCTCAGAGCTACCTCTTTCTCTCCTGAGCACACTGCCCTGAGAAAACTGGCTGTGTATATGGAATCCAGGCCAGAGAGGTTCCATGACTATTTGTGAGAGCAAAGGTGGTAATCAAGTTGCACATCCATCTACAGAAAAATGAATGACTGCATGTCGTGTTCCCATGATGAAATATCATACAGTAGTGAAAATGGATAACTAGACCTATATGCTGTCCCCGACTGAAGCTGGGAAATATGAGTAGATAAACATGCATAAGATTGTGTGTGACAGTAAATTCATTTTATAGTTCTCACAAGCAAGGCTTCACGGCTATCTAACCCCTCTAAATAAATGAATGAATACATGCCGAGTACATATACATATATATGATAAATCTCTTAAAACATAAGGGGATGATAAAAATGTGAGCTGTCCATCAGGGGCACAGGTGGAAAATGAACTGTCAGGGTGGCTCAGGCAGACCAAGAAGGATGTTATTCCAGATGTTGAGGTGCACTTACATTGCTCCACAACATGTACAATAGACACATTTTCTTCCTTATGTCAAAAATTTCACACTTGGAAAAAATTCAAGCTGGTCCTTGAGACGTTTGTTGAGGACAGATACATGCCTCTTCCTAGTCAGCTTCCATGTATGGTGGATGACACTAAGAGTGGTTCACTTTGACCATCTTGAGCTACTTTTGTGTGAGGGATTTTTCCTGGCCCAGAAGCCTAGGAAGTACACTGTAAACTCCACAGTCGGCCAGGGATTTGGCTGCAGCAGCATCTGGGATGTCCCTTCTCTAGACCCAGGAACCACCAGGAGGCAGAGGATGACCATAAGCAGCAGGTAGAGCCACGGCCTGGCCACCCTGGGAGGAGCCTGGGGGCCTTGTTGAGGAGCTCTGTGGCCGCCTCCAGTGCCAGTCCAGTCACTCTCTGCTGTGTGTGAGGACAGTCTGCTGCTGGTCACATGCTTCTCTTGTAGGACCAGGTGACCCTCAGGTGGTAAGAGTGAGCTCAACCCTACTTCACAAGGGCTTTGGCTCTGGGATCCCCTACCTGCAGGAGTGGGATCTGGGGAATAGTCTTGGCCCTGAATCCGAGTAGCACCTGCACTAAAGCAAAACATAACATAACCGACCTGAGTAGAAAAATCAGCCATTCCAAGGATTAGGAGACGTTCAGGTGAGGGGCAGGACTTTCAGGGAGAGCCCATGCAGGAATGGGTGAAGTGGGGGACAGTGCTACTTGGGATGGGCTCAGAACCAGTCCAGACACCCACAGACTTTGACAGCTTCAACATTAAAAGACCATCGTGGTTATTGCAGTTTATATTTGTAGATATTTTCTCAAGACCGAAGTGAACCAGTCCCTTTAAGGAAAATAACTGACAGTCTTTGTTTCCAGTAATAAAAAAAAATTTATGTTTTTGAACAAAACTAGAAATTTGGAAAATTTATATCTGCCACTATAGTTACACTTTCCTAACACTTAATGACTTCTGCTGAGACTGGTGATATTAACAAATGTGTATGTTTGTTTTTTACATATCTATCATGTAACGAAATGTGTTAGTGTTTAGAAGATTTCTATGCCAGTGAATCAGTGTTTCTAAGGGAACAATGTGTGGACTTTAAAACTCACACACTGGTAACAACAACAACCCCTTTCTAGCCCTGGAGTTTTGTGGAGCAGAGAAGTTACCCGTGAGTTTCAGCTGCTGTGCTGCAGCTGGCTGCCAACTTTTAGGTTTGGGAGTGGAGCCAGAGAAGAATATCTGTGATTTTCTCATTGTTGGAATCCTCACTGCTTTACCAACTGCATGTCTGTGAGGTCAGAACTTCACATGCATCAGTAAAAAAGGAAAAAAAAGAAGAAAGAAAGGAATCACACAGTTTGAATGAAGAAGCTGCTTCTATAATCTAGCTTCCTCTCTTAAGGTAAGATTTGCATAAACAGAAAACAGTTCCCCTTTTACTAGTCTTCTTTTTTTGGCAAATGTAAGGATTTTTTTTTTTTTTTGCTAAACATTTGTTATTTGTCAGTGGTTTTTTTTTAAACATAGTTGATGATTGGTTGTTTGATCATGATTGTATGTCTATATGTGTTTTCCTGAGCATACACTTTGAAGTTATCAATATGTAATACAATAACCATTGTTAATTCCCTGTCACCTTGTCTATAATTCAATTTTGATTGTACTGTTTTGTGCTACTTTGTGTCTCTTTGTTAATGTTTTCCTCCTTTTTGTTGTTGTTCTTTTTCTTTTGTACTTTAAAAAATATTTTTAATATCTCAGTTTCATTTTAGTATGCTATCAGTACATATCGCCCAGGTGTCTGTTAGTAGGCCCCAAATAACTTTTTTTTAGCATAAAGGTGAAGCGATAGTTAAACAATTTCAGAAGTTACAGCCAAAGAAAGGGACGCTACATGGTGAGGTGCAGGAGCTTATTTTTCAACAGAAATGAAGCACCAGCAGCATTTTTCTCTCTCTGTCTATACTCTGCTGTGGCTGTAACACCCGAGGGCAGCGGTAGCGCCCATGTCATTATTGGGCTGTATTATTTTGAGCATTATTTTGAACTGTCCAGACAGTCTTGAAACCAGCTTTTACTTTTAATATCAAGATTAAAACACCACCATCAAAAAGTAGATTAGGAAAAGAAGAAAGAAATAGAAGCCGAATTGCAGACCAGTAGCGCTTTCAGCAACCTTTCATCCTGATGTTCTTTGAGCTGATGGGAGAAATCAGCAGCTGTTTGCCAGCAATTCTGTTGTTGCACTGTGCGTTTCATAAGTGGTTTTTAACCAGGCCCCCTTAAAATGTATTATTCTTAGAAAATAAACCAAGAAACAAGGGATCGTAATTTAGTACTAGGAAGTTAATTCTGGAGACCTCCGACCTTCAAGCAGTCACATGGCTATTGATTTTCAATACCGTGAGGTGGCGTGCCACCCTAAGCGTGGGGTTCAGTAAATTCCAAACAGTTTTTCCCTTATCAGTTGAGTCCCTGAGTACTTGAGCATTAAGACAACAAATGTCCACAGTTAACAGCATGTCACATGGCAGCTGGGTGGACGTGCCAATTTTCTAATGAAGTCGGGTTGTTGGCAAACACACCAGTCATCATATATTGAAGGAGGTCTTCTTTTGTGTATTTCCAGCACTCTTGAGTGCTTTGAAAGATACCAGTTACATCCTTGTCTACGGGCCAGGCATGGAGAGAGAGGCATCCACTCACTGCCAAGACAAAAACCAACCAAAAGCAGAGTTAAAAGCAAAATGGTGCTGGGTTTCATAGGAGATGTCAAATATTTTTTCCAGTTGTGCTCCACCGGAGGAAATATTCCAAACAAATGTGAAGGCTTCAAAACCCTCTCTTCCCCACAAGAAGAGGCCTGTGAATCGTGATCATTCCTCACTCCCAACTTAGCTGTGTGGAGAATCCATACCATTCTTCTTCATATTCAAGGATAAGAAACAATCAGTGCCTTTTAGGTCTAAACCAGTATGTGGCTGTGATTCGTAAACCTGGTCAGTGGAGAGGCCTCCAGGCCCCCAAGCAACCTGACCACGTTTCTACCTCAGCAGCCACTGCCCACTTCCTCCATTCCCAACCAGTAATAAATTATGGCTGCCATCTTGTATTGATTATTGAAAATGTTATGTCTGTGGGAAGAAAATGCCATTGCTTTAAATATCAACATTATAAGGAATTTAAAAGTTGTCTCTTTTTTTTTTTTGCATACGTGTGTGTGCTGAAAATTTTTAAGTGATGTGAAGGAGGGGTACAGTGGGTGGAATTATTAAATAACAAAAAAAAAAAAATCAATCCTTGGCTTGGTCTAGCCAGAAGAGCATTTCTCAGCTCAGGTAAGTAATTTAAAGTCAGACACACATCTCACACTGGACTTTTTACAGGAATGGCAAAATTTATAATGAAATTCAACAAGGAAACTGGAAAAACAGCCAAATTGGTGCAGCAAAGTGGTTAATAGGATCATTAGCCTTCTCGCTGTATTTTTTTGGACATTGTGTGCCTGTACCGTGGTACTCGAGAGCAGATTGCGGGAACAGGCTGACAGTTAGTAGCTAACTCAGCAGTGCCGGGTACAAACTGCCATCTTCCTGTGGATTTACAGCTGCCACTTCTGCTACTTCAATTAGTTCTATAGCACACAGATGTTGCTTAAATGTTGCTGCTAATGATACTGCAATAAGCGTAAGATTCATGCCATATTTTGAGGCACGTAAATTTCTCAAGTGGCACAATTAAAGTGGAAATATTAGGTGGTGAGAACTTGGCAGTCTCTCCAACTTGGAAGGCGCACCCGCTATGCAATAATGGGTCAAAAATTCATTCAAGTTTTACTGCTGTTCCGAGTTTTAAAAGACTTTTCACAGTTGAATGCAAAGTAGTAAAAACCAGGGTATTAGGAAATGAGAATGCAGTTCTGTTATTCAGACATGACTTTTAATTTCAAATTGAAATCACATGCTCACTTTTCTGGATATGACCGAAGGGAAAAGGTATAGGCTGAGGAAATTTTGTCTTTCAGGGTAAAAAGTCCTGAGCGGCAAAGAATTCATTGCTGGGCTAGCATCAGAATCAGCATTTGCCCAAGACTTTAGAAAGGTGGCAGCTCTGGGTACAGCAGAAGCAATGTCCTTAAACAGTGCTCACTAACCACTATGACAAAACAGGGGTTGGGACCCACACACAGACACACAGACCTATGCTCAGCCTACCCTGCTACTCAGGCACACACACAGGTACACTCATATGTCAGACATACTCTCCATCCCTCCTACACATGCATATACAAATGCGTGTAAGACCTTACACTGTCTCTTACACACATGGAGACACAAGCATACACAGACCTGCTTTCCGCCCCTGTTACACATACACGTTCACACATGCACAAACACACTATCCTTATGCACACATGTGCACATAAACATGGGTTCAGTCTCTGTGTCCTGCACAAGTGGAGGAAAAAAGAGGCACGTGGGACCTCTGGGAGCCTCCACTGGAATTCCTCACCCTCATTTGTCATCCAAGACACAGTCCCCTGCCTGTCACCAAATTTTCTTTTCCATGAAAAATCTCTCCTTCAGAGAAGAGCTTCTCCCTGACTAGTTGTCAAACACACTTTTGATTTTCTCACAGGCTGACTTAAAAGGCCAGCCATCTGGGCAACACCAACGCCCACCAGGGCTCTCTGCTCCTCAGATCTTTGTGCAGGGTGATCCCTCACCCCACCCTATTTTAACTTATTGATTGGAACTGTCAAGTAAATGACTCTGTCGCACTTAATCAGACTCATAGACTTCTGCCATCTCAATTAGAATTCGAGACCATGTGCCCAAATTCCGTGTGTGTGGCTTTGCTGGGCAGCCAGGCACAGGGAGCTCTATCTGGGTCTGTCTGGTGGGATTCTTTTCAGGATCATCCTGCATCAGTGGCAAAATCTACCTGAAGTCTGCCTATAAGCTCAGTGTTGTAGATATTTGCCAGATACTTAGTACCCCCTTAAATGTCACAAACCACTCAGTGAAGCCTTCCCCAGGCTTTCGGACTCTAAATGAGTAATAGTAATTTAATAGTAAATTCCTCAGCACTGTTCTCTTCCCTCCCACCTCCTCCCCACCTTACCCCTCCCTCTTCTATCCCATTCTCTCCCTCCCTCCCCTGGCCCTTGCTCTGTACCTATACCACTTGGATTATTTACAGCAAGTCTTACAGATGTCAGTATCGTCTTGTTTTGCAGCAAAAGGACAATGAGTTCCCGCTGACCTCAGAACAGTGGATCTCGCTGGAGCACAATATGTATTTTATATGGGCAGCGAGAAGCCTACAAGTAATTGAGAGAGAGAGAAATGTCACTGTAGCATTTCTGTTGACACTGCACTCCACACAGAGGGAAGCTCAGGTCCTGGTGGCAGGAGCGCCACAGCTGTGCTGGGTACTAGGAAGAAGTGCTTTAGGAAGGAGGAGCCCATGGAAAGAAATCTGCTCTCATTTTCCAACTAGTGAAATATCCCCAGGCCCATAGGGCCACAGGAGAAGTCTGTGGGCTGCTTGCCGTTAGCACGGATGCATGTGGACTCGGAACCCAGCTGCTAACTCAGATCCGCTTTTCCAGCTGCCTTTATTGTCTTCCATAATGCTTAATGTACTGTTTGTATATGTTGTCCTTGCACTATATTTTGATGTGCTCTCATATATTTTATTCATCTCTGGCTTTCTACGAAGGCAGGCTCGCAGCAACACTGCGAATAATTATTTGCCACCATCAATCAAGTGTCTACATGGTTCCCTTCTCAGGGGACAGCCTTGATTTTAAGCATGACATGTAATTCTTGCTCATTGGGTCCATTTTGTCCTTTGTTCTGGGGTTTGTCAGCAGGCTTATCCAGCAGGACACTGGAGAGCAGTGTTCCCACAAGGATCATAAGGTAGCACAAGAGCCATATTCCCTCAAAGGGGAACTGCTGGGTGCTCTTGAGCCCCTCTTGGGATTTAATAGTGAGGAAGAAGCAGCTCATCCTGGTGAATGTGACACATGTAGGATGGCACAAGTTCATTAACTCACATTGCTCCACTGAGAGCTGGAATATAGGCCCAGTGGCTGGTACCAGCATGATGTTCCACGTGACCTCTGGTTCTGATATTTAAGAAGGGTCCCTGAGAAGAAGGCTCCAGACCTTTCCTGGCCACCAAAGCAAAATCCCAAACTGTCCTTTGAGCAAGAAGTGTTCAGTGGGTGATGCAGAGGCTGGGCTAGGACTGGTCTCCCTGCTGGCTTTGTCCACAGCTATACCCTGAACGTGCCTGGTCTCATCTCTGCTGGCTTCTTTCTACCACAGCTGTTGCTCCTGGATGCCTTTCATCCTCCTGATCAATGGCCTGCATGCTCTGCGCTGGGCCAGTATCTTAGCCTTTGAGGCTCTAGCGTTTGCTGTGGATATATGACAAAAAAACAAATGGGTTCTCTTCTCTAGCACTGGCCTTCAGTCCCAGGACAGCTGCTGCATCCAAAGTTTTAGCTCCATGGCAGCAGGACACCAAGCTGATGTTAAAGGACAGGCAACTCCCTGGGTCAACCAATTATCTGCAGTGGTGCTCTCAGTCTCGGCACAGTTACCTGGTGGAAAGTGCATGTCTGCGTGCTCTTGTGAGCACAGTGGTACTGTTTCCAACTTCAGGTGGAGGGGACATGGAGGTCAAGCAGGGGCAGAATGACAAAGACGTCCTCTTCCCCTGGTAGCAGGTATTTAGCAGATGGGAAAATATTAGCAGATGGGAAATCAGCAGATACATTTAGATCAAGATGCAAATTTAAAAGCTGCCAACCCCCAGTACTAAATATTTACACTGAACATCCTACTCCATCAGCCAGCTTCTATTTTTGATGAGCTTGTGCAACTGCTCTTATTACAAAGTCATGTGAAAATCAAGGAAAGAAAATCCCCACGCTTAAAAACAAATTCATCATGAATTAAATTTTAGCATGAAAATACAATTTCCTAATTTCTGTTCACTCTTGGACTGTGCCCTGAAAGAACGTACACTCTTTCATAAGCAAATTATTAATATAAATCAAAAGGTACTCAATTTTAAAAAATCCTTAAACCACAAAAATGACATCCGGGCCCAAGGAAACAACCTTCCTAGTAGAACACAGAGTCCTGGGTCTGCCATGTAACCTACATGAGTAGGTTCTTTCCCTCTCTATCACAATTGTCACCTCGTGTTTGTACAGAATTGTGATATAGGTTTTCCTATGAGTCCTCTCAAGGCCTGTGAAGTGAGGACTCCGATTTACATTTTGCAGCAGGGAAACTGAGGCTAGGATTTAAAACTCTCTAAGACATAGGTTGTAAGAAGACAGATTGGGAGAGATTTAGCCAGGCTTTTTGTCTAGTTTTCTTGAACTTTCAACTGTGTCTTGGGAATCTAACTAGGAACTTTGAAAGAGACCCTCTACGAAATTCAACAATTGCTGTCTTATGGGCCAGTGAATGAATGTACTCCATCTAGTGTTTGAATGTCCAGGTCAGGGTACTGCCTTAAGTATTGGTAGCATTCCAGTGGAGAAGATGCAAAGAAGGCTGTGATTGTGCTTATAGCACAGAATGCAGGTGGCAGGGTTTAGCCTGATGTGGAAGATTCTTGTAGTCTATTATCTTGCAAGGATAGGATCCAGATTCTAGAAACGGAATGACTAGCATAGATGACAGGAAATCATTTCTCCGAAGAGGCCCTCCCCCTAAGTAGATGGCCCCTGTTTGCCATCTTGGAGCTTAACCTACTCCTATGTATTTGGCCATGCTAATTCAAATAGGGAAACTTAAGATCCTCAAAACTTGGATGAGAGCATTAGTACTGACCAGTGTTGTCACCACAAACACATACCTTGCTAGCGCACAAAGAAGTTACTCCAAGGTTGGCCCTAATTGAAAAGCTTTGCTCTGCTATGTATATTAGAGTATGGTTGCCTTGGTAACTGCCAAGTGAGTTGTTGTGTATACAACTGCCTGGGCTTAGAAGCCTATCCCACAGGCATCAGAAAAGCAGGGCAGACCAGAAGACAGGCAAAGTCCTCTAGGCCTTCTCCAGATCAGGAGACTTCAGTTGACCCTACTGGCACTGAATTCTTCGCCTATACAGCCTTGCATCTGGACCCTGGCCCCTCCACATCATGCCCAGTCCAGTACCAAGCTGCATCTCCCTTTCTTGGGATTTCTAGCTCTTGTCTGACCCTTGACAGACTCCAAGCTCCTTAATGCAGGGCCATATCTTCATCTGTTACCACCCACTGGTCTCCAGCCCCAAGGAGGACCTCACATGTACAGCAGGCCCTTAATATACATCTGCTGAGGAGACTCATTTGAATGTGGTGGATTTCTCCCAGTCACCTTTAAAATCCCACCATGCCATGTTCAATATGCCTCATTTTGACAGACTTCTAAATTTAATTCTTGAAAATAGTCTGTTTTCCAAGTAGCTCCCATTATAATTGGAAAAACTTTGACACCTAAAAATCTAGTGAGAGAGAAACTTCTGGGGTGGGAGTCACTTTTGGGGTGAGAGGTCAAGCATGGTGGTGGGGTAATGGGGCACATTGGCACTGCAGCTTGCTATCAACTCAGGCTTCTTCCTCTGCCTCTTCCTTGTTTATTCTGCTTCTTTTCTCATTCAGACCAGAATGATTTCCCCTATAGTACAGCCTATCATCAGTATTAATTTAAGACATTACTTCTCTCTCTGTCTGTATCTACATTTAGATTATATATAGTTCATTTAAGTAAAGCATATTTAAATATTGTGTAATAACCCTGATGCCAAAATGAGAAAAAATAGTACAATCAATATCTTTCATGAACAAAGATACAGAAATATTTAACAACATGTTGGCAAAGTCAAATCAAGCACTAGGTTTTATCCCAGGAATGCAAGGTCGGTTTAGTGTTTGGAAAGTAATAAAATTTTCCATATTAACGAATAAAAAAGAAAACCCAAATGCAGTATAGGTAGAAAAAGCACCTGATGAAATTCAAACTCATTCATTATAAGAATTCAACTTCTTCAGTATGATAAAAGACATGCAGAGTAAGTCCCCGACTTACCAACAAGTTCCATTCCAGGAGAATGTTCGTAAGTCAGATTTGTTTGTATGTCCAACAAAGCGATCTTATATGCCTTTGACATAAATATGCTGTATATTGCTTTGCACTTCCTAGCAGTCCTCTCCATGTCACCACTGCTTTTCCTCTTGCTTCCAGACATCCTGTGCTCTGATTGGACACTGCGCTACTGTACACTATCACACTGCACAATAAGCAAACAGCTGCATGACTGTGATAATGTCTGACAGACACATGAGCTACTTCCGCAATTTGTTTATGTTTGCAAATGTTTGTAATGTGAGGTCCATTTGTACCTGTGAAAGTTCTCAAATGGGTGTTCATAAGCCAGGGACTTACTGTATTTGGAGTCCTCAGCCAGTGCCATACCTCATGGTAAAGTATTCATATGCTTCTCCTGAGATGGAACAGCCAGTGAACCCCCACTCCCACCTCTCTTGGACATTTAGCTGACAGCTGGGCAGTGGAGCAAGTAAAACGAATTTCATAAAGAAGGAAAAGGAAGGAGCAAAACTGTCCTTATTTAAAGATGACTTCACTGTTTACATAGAAAATTTGAATGAATCAACACAGAAAAATCCTACAGATCCAATAACATGAATTTAGCAAGGTCATGGGATACAATTTCAATATGCAAAAGCAATGGCATTATTATACTCATAGTATCAACAAGCAAGTGGAAAGAAGTCAGAAATTTTAAACCATTACTATTTACAATAGCACCAGAAAGCAAAATACTCAAGAAGAGACACAATGAGTAACATGTATAGTCTCTCATGAGAATGGCAAAGAATGGCAAAATATTTCCTAGAGATTAAAATCTAAATAAATAAAGAAATACATACCATGTCCATAGCTTGGAAAAATCAATGCTGTTAAGATGTAATTTTCCAAAACTGATCTAAAATTTCAAAGCAATTCTAATCAATCCCATCAGGCTTTTTTTTTTTTTGTAGAAATTGACAAGATTTAATTTTAATATGGCAATGCAAAGAACCTAGGAGAGGCAAAAGCCTTGGAAAATAACAAATCTGGAGGACTTTAACAGATGTATTCATAATAACCAAAAGTTGGAAACAACCTAAATGGCATCCAACAGAAGGATGGAGAAACAATTTGTGGCATATTCATACCATAACATACTCTCTAGTAATAAAAAGAAAAGAGCTATCTATAAATGCAACAACATGGACAGATCTCATAGACATCACACAGAGTGCAAGAAGCCAAACACAAAGAGTACAAATGTTTTTCACCCATCCCATTTCCTTTCTGTGATGGTCTAGAAGACAAAAAACTAATGCATTATGAAAACAATAATTAAAGTATGGTAATGTAGGGTGAGACAAGGCAATAAAATAGGAAGTAACAGGAACTTTCTAGGGTGGTGGAAAAATCTGTATTTGATAAGTATGCAAACTAAATGAATGTCTCTCTCATTCAGCAAACATGTTCAACTAAGATTTAGGGTATTTAAATTTTACATCAAAGGGGGTCATACTGAGGGGTGGGGGCAGGAATCATAAATGAAGCATGGAGAGGAAAATGCAAATGGTTGTTGAAGCTGGGTTACAGGTATGTGGGGTTCACACAATCCTGTGTACTTTGCATGTTTAAAATTCTTCATAATACAAGACCTTTTTAAGTGTAGCAATGAAGAAATAATGTAATATGAAACACTTTGATAAGGTCTTAATTTAAGCACAATACTTGAAATGATGTCCTATCCAAAAATATTTTTATCTAATTTTCAAGTCCATGTTTTATAGCTCACCAGCTGAGCTGAGTGTCACTGTCCTTGGGCTCCGGTCCCTTGGGATTGCCCCTCAGGTGGTGAATGGCAATGCTGCCCACTTCCCTTTCGAGGAAGCTTTGAACTGAGATGGTATCTGGAGGTGACTTGGGGATAATTGAGCTGCTTTCTTAACATCCATTGTTACTTGACATCTTTCTCTAAATCCAAAGCTATGTCTTCCCAGCATTTGTTAAGTGGTGTGGTCAATGGCCTCTAGCTCTCAAGGCAAGTAAGATATAAGGAAACTCCATGAAAACCAGACAGCTTCCAGGACCTTCTGGGTCATTTTAAGGAAGGAAGTATAAAGACAATGCTGGTAAAGTAAAATCAACTTCAGATAAATATGTCTTTCAGTTCCCCGCTCCCCGAAAATAATCAGACAAGAAAAATGTGGGAAATGCATGCTGTATAAAACACCGCCACAGTGATGCCATTAACTACAAGTTTGAACTTCATTTCTATCTCCACCCATTTATGCCAAGCATTTTCCTGTCTGGTAGCACCAGTCACTCCATCTAAGTTTGGCCATCCTGGGAGCATGGCGTCCCCCCTTCTGGGTGCTGTAGATGTGTGTGGTGCAGGATGCCCATCAGATCCTGCCCAGAGCTCCACGGGAGCCAGCCTCTGCTCAGCAGGTTTCTAACTTCAGTAAATAGTTTCATGTCTTTTCTCTTCTATGTAATTGGTGAATTTAAAATGGGCACCATATGTTCTTTTTTGCAACCTCAGGAAGGTTCTCAGGGTTTACAATAACAACACAACCCACCATTACACTGAATCATTTTTATTCTTATTGTTAAGTACAAAGGCTTTCCTTTGGACTATTTCACACATACAATGCTATTTCCAAATTGAACCCTAAATTAGTACAGTTCAGTAGGTCAAAGGTATCCTAACAATGCTGGCATCAATAATAATAACATTTTGGCATTATTGATAAAGAATGCATAAAACCAATGTATAGGCTTTAACATTTATAAAATGCTGGTATATCTATTATCCAAATAATTAACCAGTAATAAATTCTGTGCTTTCGATATCAAATAACCGTTCTTAAAGATCAGTTTATGGGGGAGAAAGGCAGAGCCCTAAAGAACAAGCAGAAAAACTAGCAAGTGCTTGAAAGATGTTAGGGTAGCCCAGCTGGCATCGCTATCATGGCCTGTCTGTGCAGGTGACATGGGAGAGTCCCCCTGCCCAACTGGCCTGGGATAGAAAGGAGCCCTGGCCTCTTGATGTCATACAGAGACCCGGAATGAAGACCTAGTGGGAATTCTCAGTGGGGGGCCACTGTATAGACCCCGAGATTTTCAGAAGTCTGCCAGGCTCAATGGGAGCATAACTCTGGCCTGCATGGCACCATCCTCTATGACCTACACTGGGTGTGAATTTTGCTAGGTATAAATTTTTCAGGAGCCTTTGAGTGACTCTGGCTACTTACCAGACAGCCAGGCTCACCTGAGCAGCATTTCATTCTGCCTCCCTCAGTTGCCACAGGAGACACCCACCAGCTAGAGGAAGGGGCTGCGGTCCTTGGTGTTAAACCATGGCTTGTCCTCAGCTGAGGCCAGGACACTGGGGGTGTGCTGACAACTCTATTCCCAACATGTGCAACAACCAAGGGAAGAGAAAACGCAGGCTTTGCTTACCTGGGCGGGGGGACAAGGCATGCTTCTAAGGCTGATACTCTAGCAGCAAAGCATCCTACACCGTAAGGGTTAGCTCACTGTCAGGGTTCCCACCCCCCATCCATCTTTGTGGAAATACAAGCTGTTTTAATTATTTTTAAGACAAATCAAACTTATTTCAGAAAGAATTAGCTCAGAAGTAGCTATAGATCCCCTAGAGAGCTGCTGGCTTCGGCTCCTCCTCTCCAACAGAGATGCTTTTTTATTATTTTGCCATGATTCCTACTGTTTCTCGTTATTAATGCAATATAGAACTTTCTCCAAGAAAAACAAGAGGACCTTAAGCCTATTTCAATTCCACTGTTGTTTTGTCTCTGAGTATGCAGAGTCACCCACAGTGTGCTGGAGGAGCCTAATGCTGTCCATGCTTGGAGCCCAGGAAGACCTAAAGGGGGTCAGTCCGCCTCTGCACCACACATCTGGTTTTGCCTGACCTGCCGGCTGCCCCTTGAGGAGGGGCAGACAGCATGAACGTGTGCAGGACACGCTGCCTCCAGGTCTCAGTGGCAGACAACAAGAAGCGAGACCAAGCCCTGATACCCTGAGTGTGCAGGGGAAGCCACCAGGGAATCCTCATAGACTCACCAATTCTCCACCTGGAACCTATCCGCCACGCCAGGATTTGTAGCATTGAGTTGAGTGAGGAAAGGAAACATTTGGCAAAGTCCTGGGCATTCAGGGCTGCCTCAGGGCTGCCTCAGGGCTCCGAGGGAGGCAAGAAGGGGCTTCCCTGCAAGCCTCTGAAGGGTTAGCAGGGCTGGGGAGAGGTAGAGCAGAAAGGCCTGCACTGAAGCCTGTCCTGGTAGGCACAACAGAAACAGGGCAGTTCACATACATGAAGAGTGATGCCAATCAATGAGGTCAGAAAATGTATACCTTATTCCAGAGTAACCACCATCCCAGCCTAGACACAGACATGTGCACAGCCATGCTTCTAGCACCATTATTCATAGTAGCCAAAAGGGAAAAATAACAAAATATCTACAGATAGATGAAGGGAGACAGAAATGTGTGGTGTATGCATACAACAGAATATTGTTCAGCCTTGAAAGGGGCTAAAATCCAGGCATACTTCAACAGACAAGAACCTTGAGGACATGATGCTAAATGAAATAGGTCAGTCACAGAAGGGAAAATGCTGTGATTCTGCTTCCCTAAAGTCCCTGGAGCTGTCACATTCCTGGCATCAGATTGGGTGGTAGAATGTGGATGTAAATGGCAGGGTGAGGTGAGGAACAGGACATCTGTGTTTCAAGGCGACAGTCACAGGTTAGGAAGAGGAATGGTGGTGACGGCTGCACGATGTGAATGTTCTTAATGCCACAGACCTGGACACTTAAAAATTATTAAAATAGTATATTTTATGTATATTTACCCAGAATTCTTAAACTTTAAAAGGACACACAATTTCTCTGTCACTTGCCTTCTTCCAGTCAGTGCTCTCCCCTGGAGGAACTCCTGTCCTGCCTCCCCTTGCCATGGAAGAGTTCTAGTTGAACTTCAGGTAAGTAGAGACACAATAAATACTGTTCTGCACCAGGCTTCTCACTCGGCTTAGCACTTTGATACCCAGTCGTGTTGCTGCATCTCAGAAGTCCATGCATTTTATTGCTGACTGATACTCCATTTGAAGAAGATGCCATTTTCCTCATTCTTTCTTTCGTGATAGCTCTTAGTTTTTATAAATAAAACTACTATGAACATTGCTCTTGGTTTTTTGTGCACACTGTATACACAAATCTCCTTTCTCTCAGGTTATCACATGTTTGCTTGCTGGGTGGCCACTTCCCTTTATAGGCACTACCAGTTTTCCAAAGTAGTTGTACCATTTCACACACCCAACAGTAGCTTACTTTGCCACATACTTGACAGAACTTAGGATTGCCATTGTTTTTCGTCTTACCCCTAAGGAATAGGCCCTGAGACCTCACAATGGTTTTATTTTGCATTTCCTGAATGACTAATGGTATTAAGCTGTGTTTATGAGCTTCCCGGCTGTTCATGTGTCTTGGTGACAAAGCTGTTTACTCTCATTGTTTGCTTTTACATTTGTCACCTTCTTGTTGAGTTGTATGAGTCTTCTATGTATTGTAAAGATAATTCCTGTGTTAGTTACATATATGTCAGGGATATTTTCTCCTATGTATGGCTCACCTTTTTCTTTCTGGAGTAATGACTTTTTTAAGCAGCAAAGATTTGTTACAGAGTAGTCAGCAGCTTCAGGATGCTTGGAAGGGTGATTAAGACATTGAGTGCTCAGGAACAATTTCTAGATGCAAAGGGTAGCACTGGCCAGGGCAAAAGCTACCACCAATGTGCCACTCCTGCCATCATATTCAAACAGCTCCACTGTTCCGTGTTAAGCTTTTCATTCTGACATAATTTTACACTGCTAATAAAGAGTTGCAAGGATGGTTCAACGGGTTCCTTTCTTTGTCTCCCAGCTCGACCCCCATAACATCAAAATCTTGTGTGACTACAGTTCAGTGATCAAAACTATCAAACAAGCCATGGTACAATGCTGGTAATGAACTATTGACCTTATGTGAATGTCCCCACTTTCTCTTCTCATGGCTTTCTGTTCCCGGATTTTTCCAAGAGACCATATTTTTATCTCTTTGGTCTCCTCAATCTGTGGCAATTTCTTAGACATTTTTTTCATGACCTTGACTCAATTCACTTTGTTACTAAATCCTTGAAGCCTACAGTGTTAGAAAAAAATTCCCTAATGATCTCTAGTAGTTTTCCTTTTGGTCATTAGATTTTTCTCCATCTGTGGAAAAAAAATGTGGTTACACTTCTTTCTCTTTTGTTTTTATGCACTTTATTTCTTTTTCTTGTCTTATTTCACTGGTGGTGATTAGAAGTGGAAAACTTTCTATGTTTCCCTTTTCAAGGGAAAATCTTCACATGAAACATGATGTTGGTTACAGATTTTGCATGGATGCTGTTTATCTCATTGAGGAAATCTTCCTCCATTCCTCATTTGCTGGGAGGTTTCCAAACAAATGAGTTTAATTTTATCAAATGTCTTTCTGCACCTCTTGAGATGATCGTATAGTGTTCTTGTTACTCGCTAATTATAAAAGATCTTTAAAAGTCTTCAGCTCCTTGAATAAATTCACTTGATCATGATATATGATGTTTATATATTATTTGACGGACTTGATTTGCTATATTTTGTGAAGAATTTTTATGTCTTCTTTCGAGAAAGATAATAGCCTAAACAATGTCCTTTTCCTCTTTTGTTATTCTCAAGTTTTGATGTCGGATTTGTGGTCACCCCATCGAATGTGTTGGAGATGATGCCTCTTTCTCTCTTCTCTGAAAAAGTTTGTATAAATTGGTCTCATTCACCCACAAATATTTGGTGGAATTTTCCAGTAAACTCCCTGAGGCTGGAGCTTTTTTTGGGTGTGGAAAGGTCTTTGACTACAGACGTAATATAAAAACTGATTTAGGCCTGCTTACATTTTCTATTTAGTTTACGTTGGCTATAAAGGTTTATATTTCAAGGAATTTATCCCTTTCCACTAAGTTATTGAATTTGGGGCATAATGAGCTTTATTCTATCCCTTTACTAACCTTTTAATACCACTAGGATCTGTAAATGACTCCCTTTTTCACTCCTGATACTAGTATTTAAGGTTTCATTTTCATTTGTTTTGTCTGGACGAGTTACACTAAATATTGCAGTTTTACTGCATAAATCATCCCCAAATTTGATCACTTAAAACAACAATGATTTTTTATTCTTCATTTTTCTGTAGGTAGACAGGACATCTCTTATACTGGTTTCATCAGATCTGACCTGCATGGTTGCATCTAGCTAGTGGCTAGGCAGGCTGGACTGTCCAAGTTACCTGTACTCATAGGCGTGGCTCTTTCTATTGGCTGGTGTCCAGGGCACCTCAGCTTGCTATTTTGTGGCCTCTTATCCTCCTGTAAATTAGAAACTCTTCCTCCATGGTGGTCTCAGAACCGGATTAAAAGAAAGCAAATGCAGGAGACATAAGGCCAGCAGTGGCCTAGACTTCACATGCATGCCAAATCACTTCTGCCACACTCTGTGGACCAAGGCAAAGTCCCATACCAGCTCAGACTTAATACAGTTAGGAAATTGTAGAAATGTGGCAAAGTTACTACAATCTATATGCAGCATATGGTTTTTCCTATCCTAGGATACCTAAAATCTCATCCCAATTAGAGTATCAGTTTCAAAAGTTAGGGTGTTATGATCAATATAAGGTCTATCTGGATGTGTATCCATATATCCATGGGTTCTCTTCTCCCCAACTCTTCTTAGTTGAGAAATTCATGAATTAACAAACCAAGCTCCCCCCAAACAGTAAGGTTGTCCACAACAGCCACTCCTTTCAAAGTGGAGGAGCATGGGGCACATGGACCTCCCTATTCTTTTTTATCAACTCTAAGTTCCAGAAAGGTCCAGGTACCTCAGACCTCTTCTCTAAAGGCAACGGATATTTAATTAAGACTCTTCTCTTATTCTTTGTTCTCTCACCGTGTTTCCTAAAGGAACACATTTCTTTCCTATCAGAAATCGCCTGTGTTTCAAGGTAGCTGACTTTCTCTACTTCTGCCTACAGAAAGCCAGATGCCCCATAAGTATCTTTTAATTTTGAATGTTAATTCCTTTTACTCCAAACTGATTAATGATGCTCTCATGAATAATTTCTCTTAAAATTGTTATGGATCTCCTATGAATCTTATTGGAGTTTCTTCTACCCCTGAAAGTTACAACCATAATTATTTTCAAGACAGTCCTCTCTCCAGTTTGGATATGACAGCCTTCCATAAGACAGTGCCTTTTGATGCCCTTTTCCTCTTGATGAAAAGAGTCTATAAACCACTGCCTTGTATCCCAAGATCTCATCAAAGGACTCAAAGCCTCATACTCTTGAATCAGCCTTTACTGTAAGGCCACTTCTTCCTTTAGGAATATCTTGCTGGCTGTTGAGATTGAGAATGTGAAATACTTTTATTTTTCAACCAGCTAGTACTGACTGTTCTGTACCTTCCATAGTGTGCTTACAATGGGATCATTTTTGTTGGGTTTAGCTTAGTTTTGTTTAGCTAAATTCAACTCTCTCTTCCTATACCTTTCTTACACAGCCACAAAAAGTTAATTGGCAGTTTCAACATTCTACCCAGAAATATCTTTATTCACTTCACAAATTCTTTGGGTACATTTTTTTTCTTGTTTTCAAGTTAACTGCTGGAAACCCTTGCCTGTAGTTCTGCTAGTACTTAAAATAGATCTCCACTCTTTCTGCAGCCTCTTACAGCCATATCTTCACAAGTCTTCAAACTCCAGCAAGGATCTCCTCACCTTCTTTCAGCCTGTGCCTAAAACCTGGTTCTGAAACCACTTCCCCATGTGTTAGGTTTTTGGTATGGCAGCGCCCAACTTCCAGACCCCTATTTCCACCTCAGTTATGTACTACTGCATTACAAACCACCTGGCTGTGAAACAGCCATGCTTTATTCTTTCGCACAGTTCAGTGAGCTGGATGGGCCATTCCCCAGTACACAGTGCACTCAGCTCAGGGATCTCGGTCAGCCTGACTTACATGTCTGGTGATGGCTTGATGTCCACTGGCCTACCTCAGTTCTCCAAGTCACCTCCTGTCTCTAGAAAGCATCCTCACACAGTGACCTCGGGGCTGTGTATCAGAAGGGCAAGGATGAGCTAAATGGGCTCCAGGCCAGACTTCTGCTTGAAGTTTCATCTCTGTCCTTGTTGGCCAAAACAAGTCATGGGGCAGATTTAAGAGATGAAGAATGGTCTCTTGGCAGTCACAGGTCAGTCACATTAAAAGAGAAGAAGGGAAGTCTTTTTGTGGCAAACTTAGGAAATAATCCACTACTCCAGGTTTTAATTTTGTCAACTTTTCTAGGGCCAGGTAAAACCCCAATATGATACATTTACCCACTGCTTCACCTCCTACGGATCCACATCACAGACTGTTCATGAGGGACAGTCCTTCCAAAGGGTTCCTTTGCTCTGTACAAAGCTTGGAGTGACATAAAATCCTGACAATACAGTTCTCCGAAGGAACTGACGAAGCCACATTCCCCTGGGGTTTACGCCATGCTAGCCCCATGGGCTGAGGTAGTTTTGAGGAACAAGGCTTCTGTTCATCTTGCACGTGCCAGCTGTCCACAGGGCAAAGCTCTCTGTGATGTAAGAGGCTCATTGGGACCCGTCTTGCCCTCCTTCTCTTTTCATCTTCGTAAAGGAACTACTGAAAATTCTAGTAGTGATACATCTTTCAGAGGACTGTCCTATGTGGGACTGTAGCCATGGTAGGAAGAAGGGCTGCTCAGAGGCTCGCTGGCCCTGGAGGCCCAAAGCAAGGCCTCCTGCATGGCATTATGTGCGGCACACATCAGGCCTAAATGGGCTAGTAGGATCAGCTGGGGAGGTGGCCTCTCCAGATGGCCTGGCCCCCAGCCATCTCTCCCTCAGTCTCTCTCTACCCTGTATATCCTTCGCTGCTCAGGAGGTGCTAGTTCTTTGTCAGTGTAGGACCCTGGGGCTGAGCACTCAGCACCCAGGCCTAACTGGCCAGCATTACTGTCCTGTCTCCAGATCCCCCATCATAGAAAAGCTCTCTCTCTCCATTCTCCTTTCCATTCTGGCCTCCAACTTTCTTTTCTAAGTGTCACTGGACATAGGAGAGGAAAAGAGGTAAGCAGGTTACCTAGACTTCTCTGGATTCCACAGTACCAAGGGTATTCACAGGGCTTCATGTGGGACACAGTCCAAAACAACTACATGAGATAACCATGGAGTTTCTGGTTGTTATTTATCTTCCTTGGCTCCTGTTTCTTCCTATCACTTCTGTAACATCATTGTTAATATAAGTCTTGTTAAGTTGATTCTCTAACTCCTCACTGATTCCAGAACTGCTAATTTGGTCAGCATTTGGTGGTTGCTGGCCTCCTTGGTCACTGTCTCTATTTGTGGTGGATTAACTAATGATCAACTTGTATCACTGTCTTGGTTACTTTTCTCTCATTGCTGAGACAAAATTCCTGACATCCAAAATTAAGGAAGGAAAGGCGGGACTTCCGGGAAGATGGCGACCGGGTAGGCAGCAGAGAGAGAACCTCCCAGAGGATTACCACCCAAACAATGAAATATAACAATATGAAGACAGAAATAAGGACTTCCGGGAAGAAGACGACCAGCCGAGAGAGCGAGTGTGGAGGGAAGAACGGCTTCAGCTCCTGAACCCGATAGAGAACGCGCTACTGGGACAAACTGCACCAAACCGGGCAGTGCTCCGGGATCCCGCTCAGAACCCCACCCTGCAGCCAGCGCTGCGCGAACTGGAGCAACAGCGACCGGCCGGCGGGATTTCTCAGTCAGGGAAAATCTCCATCCAGGGAAAAATATCTGA
>PVLD010012986.1:0-57889 GCA_004027595.1 Dinomys branickii | reverse complement strand
AGCTGGTTTGAATGGAACCTCTAGACCTAGTTTGCTGAGAAATCTCCAAACGGCTCTCCACAGTGGTTGCACCAGTCTGCATTCCCACCAGCAGTGTAATAGAGTCCCTATTTCTCCACAGCCTCGCCAGCATTTGTTATTGGATGACTTTTTCATACTGGCCAGTCTTACTGGGGTGAGATGAAATCTCGATGTTGTTCTTATTTGCATTTCTCGAATGACTAAGGAGGTGGAACATTTTCTCATATATTTATTTGCCATTTGTATTTCTTTATCTGAGAAGTGTGTATTCATCTCAAATGCCCATTTCTGGATTGGTTCTTTGAATTTGGACAGGTACATGTTTTTTAATTCCTTGTATGTTCTAGATAGCAGTCCTTTGTCTGAGGGACAGCCAGCTAGGATTTTTCCCAATTTTGGGGATGTACAAAAACTTTTCAGTGGGATGAGGTCCCAATTATTGATTCTTTGAAGTGTTTCCCTTGCAGTTTCATTTTTGTTCATGAACTCTCTGCCTACTCCTACGTCTTCAAGATTTTTACCTACTTCCTCTTCCAATAGATTTAGAGTTTCTGTTTTAATGTTGAGGTCTATGATCCATTTTGACCTGAGTTTGGTGCATGGTGATAGACTGGGGTCTATTTTCAGTTTTCGGCAAGAGGCAAGCCAGTTTTTCTAGCACCATTTATTAAACAGGCCGTCTTTTTTCCAGTGGGTTTTGTTGACCCCTTTGTCAAATATTAGGTAGCTGAGTGGGTTTTTCATTATGGTTGCATCTTCCAGTCTGTTCCATTGATCCTCAGGTCTGTTTTTTAGCCAGTACCAGGTTGATTTTATTACAGTTGCTTTGTAGTATAATTTCAGGTCAGGGATTGTGATTCCACCAGACTTGTCCTTATTGCCCAGGATTGCTTTTGCTATTCTGGGTCTCTTCTGGTTCCAGATGAATTTGAGGCATATTTTCTCTAGATCTGTGAGTCATGCTAACGGTAGTTTAATGGGAATTGCATTGAATCTGTACAACAGTTTTGGTAGTATGGCCATTTTTACAATGTCAGTTCTTCTTAACCATGAGCAGGGTATGTTTTTCCATTTAAACTCTTCGATCTCCTTTTTCAGAGTACTGTAGTTTTCACTGAATAAATCTTTCACATTCTTTGTTAGATTGATTCCTAAGTATTTCAATTTCTTGGTTGCCATTGTAAAGGGTATGGTTTCCTCGATTTCTCTCAGTCTGTTTGTTGTTCATGTATAGGAATGCTATTGATTTTTGGGTGTTGACTTTGTATCTGGCTACACTGCCGAATTTGTCAATTAATTCCAGGAGTTTTCTTGTGGAGTTTTTGGGGTCCTCCATGTATAGTATCATGTCATCTGCAAATAGCGATAGTTTGACTTCTTCCTTTCCTATTCTTATTCCTTTTATTTCTCTCTCTTGTCTGATTGCTCTGGCTAGTGCTTTCAGAACTATGTTGAATAGGAGTGGTGACAATGGACATCCTTGTCTTGTTCCTGACTTTAAAGTGAAAGTTTTCAGTTTATGTCCATTTAGTATGATGTTGGCTGTTGGTTTCTTGTAGATGGCTTTGATCAGATTGAGGTATAGGCCATCTATTCCTATTTTTTCTAAGGTTTTTAACATGAATGCATGTTGGACTTTATCGAAAGCCTTCTCTGCATCTATTGAGATGATCATGTGGTTTTTGTCTTTGACTGTATTAATATAGTGTATTACATTAATTGATTTGCTAATATTGAACCATCCCTGCATTCCTGGAATAAATCCTACCTGGTCGTGGTGTATGATTTTCCTTATGATTCGCTGTAATCTATTTGCCAGTATTTTGTTGAGTATCTTTGCATCTATGTTCATTAGAGAGATTGGCCTGTAGCTCTCTTTCTTGGTTGGGTCCCTCTCTGGTTTTGGTATCAGTATAATACTTGCCTCCAGAAATGTGTTGGGGAGAGTTGCTTCCTTTTTGATTTCATTGAAGAGTTTGAGGAGAGTTGGCATTAGATCTTCTCTAAATGTTTTATGGAATTCTGCTGTGAATCCATCAGGGCCTGGGCTTTTCTTTGTTGGTAAATTTTTAATAACGTTTTCAATCTCATTAATTGATATTGGGTTGTTCAGGATTTTTACGTCTTCCTGATTCAATTTTGGCAATTTGTACCTTTCTAGGAATGTGTCCATTTCTTCTGTATTTTCTATCCTATGGGAATACAGATTTTCAAAGTAGGTATTAATGATCCTTTGTATTTCTTTTGGATCTGTAGTGACTTCATCCTTTGCATTCCTTATTGCATGAATTTGAGATCTTTCCCTTCTTTTTTTGATAAGGTTGGCTAGGGGTTTATCAATTTTATTTATTCTTTCAAAGAACCAACTCTTTGATTCACTAATTTTTTGTAGAGTTGTCTTCATCTCAATTGCATTAATTTCTGCCCTGAGTTTTATAATCTCCTCCTTTCTTTGGTCTCTTGGTTTGGCTTGTTGCTCTTTTTCTAAGAGTTTGAGGTGTATTATTAGGTTATTTATTTGCTCTCTTTCTATTTTCATTGTATATGAGTTCATTGCTATAAATTTCCCTCTGAGGACTGCTTTCATTGCATCCCACAGATTCTGGTAGGTTGTAGTTGCATTTTCATTTATTTGTAGGTAGTTTTTAATTTCTTCTTTAACTTCTTGTGTGACACATTGGTTATTCAGGAGGTTGTTGTCTAATTTGCAAGTGTTTATGTGGTTTTTGGAGTTCTCTTTGTCATTAATTTCCAATTTCATTGCACTGTGGTCAGATAATATGCATGGGATAATTTCAATTCTTTTGCATTTATGTAGCTAAGCTCTGTGGGCTAGAATGTGGTCTATTTTGGAGAAAGACCCATGTGCAGCTGAGAAAAATGTGTACTCTGATGTTGTGGGGTGGAACACTCTGTATACATCTACTAAGTCCATTTGTTCACACTTTTGGCTCAGGTCTGTTATTTCTTTGCTGAGTTTTTGTCCAGTTGACCTGTCTCTTTGCGTCAGAGGGGTGTTTAGGTCCCCTATTACAATAGTGTTATTAGTTATTTGATTTTTTACGTCTGTTAAGATTTGACTTGTAAAGTTAGGTGCTCCATTATTTGGTGCATAAATGTTTATGATTGTTACCTCTTCCTCTTGCAGCTTTCCCCTAACTAGTATGTGGTGACCTTCTTTATTTCTTTTGATTGTTTTTGGTTTTAAGTTTACATTGTTTGCAAACATAATAGCTACCCCTGCTTTTTTCTGGGGACCTGTTGAATGGAGAATTGTTTTCCATCCTTTAACTTTCAGTCTGTGGATTTCCTTTTGAGTAAAATGTGTTTCCTGTATACAGCATATCGTTGGACTGTGTTCCTTAATCCACTCTTCCAATCTTTTCCTTTTGACTTCTGAATTGAGGCCATTTACATTAATGGTTGTCACGGTTATATGTTGGCTTATTCTGGTCATGTTATTTACTCGTTGTTTTCCTTCTTTTGCTGACTGTTTACTTGCTTGTTCTGTTTAGGGAGTTATTTCTATTGTTGTTCTTGGGATTGTGGTCTCTTTTTTCTCTGTCTAGAATATCTTTTAGTGCTGTTTGCAATGCTGGTTTGGCACTCATGAAGTTCTTCAGTTGTTCTTTGTCGTGAAAATATTTTATTTCTCCATTGAATTTGAGAGATAGTTTTGCAGGATACATCAGTCTGGGTTGGAAGTTGTTTTGTCTCAGAATCTGTAGTATCTCGCTCCAAGGTCTTCTTGATTTTATGGTTTCCGTTGAGAAGTCTGCTGTGATTCTGATGGGCTTTCCTTTATAGGTGATCTGTTTCATTTCTCTAGCAGCTTTTTATATTGTGTTCTTTTGCTGGATATCTGGGATCTTGACTATTATATGTGTGTATTTTTCTTTGGGTTATGGATTGCTGGGGTTCTATATGCCTCGATTAACTGAACTTCAGTATCTTTTACCTTGTTTGGGAAATTTTCTGCTATTATTTCAGCAAATATTCTTTTTATATCGTTTGTGAGGTCTCCTACTGTTTCACTCACTCCTATTACTTGAATATTGTTACGTTTTACCTCATCTTGGAGCTGTTGGATTAATTTTTCTTGTGTCTTTGATGATATTATGAGATCCTTCCTTTCTTGCTCATAAGCTGCCATGCTGTCTTCAAGGTCTGAAATTCTATCTTCGGTTTCATTTAAGTGGTTTTGCAAGCTTTCCATGGAAGTTTTCAAATCCTGGCATTTTCTTTGGACCTGTTTCATTCTTGGTAATTCATTCCTAAATTGCTCTTGTAACGTTTCCATTTTTTTCCTATTTTCTTCTAATCTTTTATCTATTTCTTCTCTATGTGTACGGAACATTTCTTCCATTATTGTTTTCAGTTCGTTTTTTTGTCTGAGAGATCATTGCAGGTATATGGCTTATTTCTGCTTTAAGCTCTTTTATGGCCTGTTGGAGTTGTTTCATTTCGGATGCAATCGTTTCATAACTTGCAGGTATGTGGATTTCTGGTTCCCCTGTATCCTTGCATTCAGAACTTGTTCTCGGTGGTGTTGAGTTCTGAGACTGCGTTTTGTTCCTCTGTTTTCCCATTTTTGGGTATCAGATTCAAAATGTTGAGCTATAAATTCCCCAGGCAGTTCAGCAGGCAAAGGTCTGCTGCAGAGGCTGCTCCAATGACTCCTCTTTGGGAGAATGTCCCCTAAGCTTTCTGCTGAGAGATCTGCTTAAAAGGCTGCTGAGATGCTGCTTTGTGGACCTCGCTATTCCCTACCCGGAGACCTGGCTGGGGCGCATAAACAGCTCGCCGCCCCAGGGACCTTGCAGGCAGGGAGCCGCTCAGGTGTTCTTCCCTGGGTGGAGCTCCTCCCCCACTCAAAAATCCCGTCAGGGCGCCCAGCGAGCTCTTTCGTCCTGGGGACAGTGCAGTCAGAAGTGCTGCTCGGATGTCCCTTGATGGGCGGAGTTTCTCCCTGACTCAAATACCCAGTCAGGGCGCCCAATCAACTCACCCTGGGATCGTGCAGGCAGGAAAGCTGCTCAGATGTATCTCCTTGGGTCGAGCTTCTTCCCGACTCAGAAATCCTTTTGCGGTCCTCACTTGGCTCACCCGTTCCGGGATCCGTGCCAGCAGGAGATCCCGGCATTCCCTGGTGCTTCTCCGCCTCCTCAGCGTTCTTGCAGGAGCCGCAGACCGCAGCCACCGCAGTGCCCACTCTCTGGCTGAGGATGGCACCGGCTGCGGGGTTGGGGCTCTGAGTAGGATCCCGGTCAGTTGCGCGGATTAGTGCAGTCTGCCCGAAGAGCGTGTTCTCCGAGTTTGCTCTGCTCCGCCGCCTCCAAAAATTCCTGGTCGCAGCCACCTGCGAGCTGTTCGGGTTTGGGAGATGGGATGGTCTGTCCCGCCGCGATCACACTCAGTGTTACGCGGGACTTGGCTGAGCTGCGGCCCGCGCAGCGCCGATCGCCTCGGGCGCCCAGCTTTCAAGGCCCCTCCCACTTCTCCCTGTGGCGTATCCAGCTGACCCGTTAATGCTCAGGCAGCGCAGACTAACATGTTCAGTTGGAATTTCGCAGCTTCGGACCCGGCACCCATGCGCGAAAGATCGGTCTCTGGGAGAGTTTCCCTCTGCCGCTCACCTGGTCGCCATCTTCCCGGAAGTCTAGTAGCATATTGCTATCTTTAAAGTAGTTATTCAGATTACTACATATAGGCATGCAAAATTGATTAAAACAAGTAAGCGTTAGCTGTTTCTTTCTATAAACCAATGGAAATTAGTAGTGCAATTATCTTAGCTATCTTGTGTATCCACATATATATTTTTCCCTTCCTTCTTTCTTTCCTTTCTCTTTTCCCTCATACCAGTTGTTTTTTCCTTTCAAGCAGTTTGTTTCTCTTTCACAATATGTATTGTACCTTTAAGATTTTATTAACTCTTTCAGTTTCTTACAGTAGGGAGACAATACGATGTTTACACATGTGGCTCTGATTTATTTTACTTATTAGTATGGTCTCCAGTTGCATGCATTTACCTATAAAAACCTCACGTTTATCCTTCTTTATAGCTGATCATCTGGTTTTGAGCTTACCATTATCAGCAGATGCAAGAACTGGACAAAGTATGCAAAATATTTGCAACCAGTGGGCAGTAGCCAATGCTGAGGTCTAGCCTCGAATGAAGGACAACACAAGAAGTTGCTGCTTGCTTTGTGTAGCACCACTGCAAGAGCAAGAACAGAGGGTCCATACAGGGGCTGCGGAGTTGGTGAAGGAAGGAGACCGAGCCTGATGTTTCAGACAGCCAGCATGCCTGAGGCTTAGGGGCAAGTGCAAGAGGAAAGACAGCCAAACTGTGAAGGAGAAAGGTCTCCAAATCTCAGTAAGGAATCCCTGTGAATCATTAGCCAGATCCTATATTAATTGGAAAGGGAGTGTAATGCCAAGAGGCTTTG
Organism: Dinomys branickii; assembly: GCA_004027595.1. NCBI lineage: Eukaryota > Metazoa > Chordata > Mammalia > Rodentia > Dinomyidae > Dinomys > Dinomys branickii. Next base: position 51,419 of record PVLD010012986.1, on the reverse strand, counting down.
TAGAGAGCAGTTGCTATAGGGCCTGAGTGTGGACTAAAAACTCTGGAGACTGCATACTAGAGAGAATTTGGAGTTAGGGTCTAGACAGAGGGGTGCAAACTCCGAAACACCCGGAGTTTCGTGCAGGTAGCAGGAAGGCTGTGTACAACTAAAACCTAAGACCTAGACTCACAAAGACAGGACAAGCTCAAGGTGAAATGCCTACAGCTTGTCTAACTTGACATTCTTGAATGAAGAAAAACCTAACTGGTGGCATAATATGAAGCATCTACACTGTCTAAAAACCTGTGGACATGCTAACATTCATGAAAAGTGACCAATTATGAAGAGAAAAGACATAACCAGGCCCAGGCATAATCTAGGTATTGGAGGTAGCAGTTAGTTGTGTCAAATAACCATGACTATTCTGTTAAAGATGAGAAAGAAAGATACAGAATGAATGCAAATATGGGGAATAAAAATAGTCACTATCTGCGAAACTGTAAAACATAACCTTTAAAGTTGAAAACTCATTGAATGGATCTAAAAGCACACTACACACAACAGAAGGCAAGATTAGCAGACCCCAGCATGTGGTGACAGGGAACACCCAATATGAAGGGTAAAGTACTAAGGGTAATAATGATAAAGCATAACAAATATTCATAAAGGATAGAATCAAAGGGTATCATAAAAATGTAATACCAGTACATTTGAAAATTTAGACTTAATTGATGATATCTGGAAAAATACAACTTGTTGAAATTGATAACAGAAATAGAAGTGACCATAATGTTCCTAAATCTATGAAAGACAAAATCTGCAATTTAGAAGATCTTCCTAGAAAAAAAAAACCCAAAACTTCTAGGTGCAGATAGCTTCATTGGTGATTTCCACACTTCCATTCTTTTAAGCATCTTGGGGACTGAACCCAGGACCTTTACACTAGGTCATAGCCCCAGTTCTTTCTAAAAAAAATTTAGATTTGAGGCAGGGTTTTACTTTAAGTGGTTAAATTGCCCTGGCTAGGCTCAAACTTGAGATCTTGCTACTCTAGTCTTCCAGAGTGCTGGGATTACACCCAACATGCACCATGATGCTTGGCTCCAAATTTTTAAAGAAGAAATAAAACTAACTTCAGAGAAATAATTCAAAGGAATAAAAATGGAGAGAAGTTGGAAGAACTGCATCTCTCATATTTCATCTTTGAGAGCGTACGTTGGTAGAATCTCTTTGGAAAATTGGTACTATGTTTAGAATTTGAGTGCAAGAAAGTCCCACGATTATTTCTATTATGTCTGAGTACAGACTAAGCAGAGGAGAGAACATAGGCACACAAAAAAGAAATGCACATGAGTGTTAGCATCTTTATTCATGATAGAAATGATCTGGATGCTTAGTCCAACAGCTAAAATAAATTGTAGCTGTTGACACCACGGAATATAACATAGCAACGGAAAAGTACAGTGACATCTTTCAACATAGATGAATCTCTTTTTAGTTTTTATTATTTTATTAGTGCATATTTGGTACATGTATATAACATCTTCATTTTTTGTGTCCCTACTCCTCTTCCTCCTTCCTATCTTTACCTTTTTGGTCCCATCCGCAATGAATCTCACATGTTAATGTTGGCCAAAAGAAAGCAGAGCAAATAGAACACTGATGCTATAGGACTCTACTTGTCACATTAGGAACAGGCCAACACTCAAATCCCTGGTGACAGGAGTGGGGCAGTCCCTTCGGAGGTGTTGCTAGGGTGTGTGGCGGGAGAGGTGCTCTGGCTGTGCTTACACACTCTCCATTCAGCAGGCAGGTTGTGGTGCGAGTAGATCACTTAGTAAAAGCACTTCGAGGTATAAATGTAGGTGGCGAAACTTCTGTGTGTGTAACTTGAGTTCTTTTCTCCTTTTCTTCTCAGAGGGAAAACAGTTCTTCAAAATTATAACGAGTAAAATTGTAACTGCTACAGTTTGAAGCACAGACATCCAGGTTGTGTGTGTTTCAAGTGGCGTGAGCAGGGATCTCTTTAAATGAATGACACGCCTGACTTTGCAGGAAGACTGCGAAAGTGTGTCTGACTAATGCTGTGACTTTTCTCCCTCTCTCTCCCTCCCTCCCTCCTTCCCTTTTTCCCCTTTCTCCATTTGTGTGTGGTGCTCCTACCTGCGTTTCACAGTGCATGGCTGTGTTGCTAGCTCCTCCTCAAATGTTCCTGTGATGTACACGTAACATGGAGCAGCTGGAGTGCTCAGGCACAGGGGACTCATGAAAGAGCTGTGGGTTTAAACTTGGAGGGCTCTTAGCCCAAGAAGACACCAAGGAGGCCACCCAGAACCACACTGGTAACAGAGCTTAGGCCCTTCATGCGCACACAGCAAAGGACACACACAGTGACATCCAAACACATGGACAGTCATCAAGCACAGTCGTTTTAAAGGCAAATTGCAAAAGCAAATGGAAACACGGCCCAACTCCCAGTCCCCACTGTTGGTGCTGTTTGCTAAGTCAAAATGATTTAAATGTAGGAAACCTGAACGTAACGCTTGAGGAAACACAATGTGGAGGCGTTCTCAAGCAGAGCTTCACTCTTCAGAATCCAATTTAGCAAATAAAATGCATGCAGTGTTTGCGCCTTCAAGGAGCAGATGACCAGGATAATGCTTGAGCGCTGTTTCTGAAACCGTTTGACCTCTGGGCTGCCAGAAGCAGTGGGATGAGTTGTGACACAGGCTTGTGTACCGCCCCTCCCATGCGTGCCTTCCACCTGCGGAAGCAGGACCATCCGGAGCTGAATGGGTCACATGAAAAACAGAACACTTTGCCTCCTACTCCAGTGTTGGTTTTTATGAGACGAGGGCCCAGAGCCCACTTTAATGTGTAATCTATAATTCATTGCAGATGAGCCATAAAATGCAAAAACATTAATTTTGACAATAACTTTCATTATTTACAACACTTCCCTGTCCTCTATTAAAATATTTCTTTGTTAGAGGTATAGAATATTCACAGCTGCTAGATTATTTACAATGGGGAGCTGATAAAGTGTTCTAACAATTTAGCCATTAGGAAATTAAAATGGCTTTTTCAAAAAAATTTGTCTCTGAGCCATTTTTGCATGGAATTAAGATCAGGGATAAAAGAATACAATTTATTTACCAAAACTTAATTGCTAAGTGAAATTGCTCTAAAAATAAGACTTGGAAATTTTACTTTAGTTTAGGAACATAGCGAATTATACCCATATTTTTCAAAATGAGGAATATATACTAGAGAAATGTCTTTGAGGAGAGGAAAACTGCAGACACAGGATTAAGTGAAGACCAAACCAACAGAGTGATTGAATTTAATCTGCTCATGCATTCACAGAAGTATAGGAGGCAAAGATGCAAACATGGGGTCTTTGGTCTCATGTGCTTCCCAGGGCCAAGATACAACTGTACCCCAAAGGGGACTGTCACTTGGCCATCGCTGCAAAGAGCTGTGCCCCTGCAACCCGACCCTCTTTGTTGCTGGAGGCTGGCACACTTGCTAGAGCTGAGTGTTGCAGCTCAGTCAAGGTTGCAAAGTGACGGGTGGTAATCTGTTTCGACTTACACAACATGCATACATGAGATAAATGAAGGTCAAACTTGTCAAGGTGATGGAGCGAACTGGTGTTTGCGGCTGTACCTAACCCTCCAGCAATGACAAGTAAAACATGAAAAGAGAAAGTGACACAGACAAAGATAAGTTTGGAACAAGGTAAGTATCTGTGAGAACTAGAAATGGAGCGGAATTGTAAGCAGCTGGTAGGTCAGGGGGAGGGATGTGCTCTGCTTGCGACTGATGGTGATGCTTGGGAGTTAGGCTTTGAGAGACCAAGGTCCTCTGTGCAATGCAGCACAAGTCCCTCTCCCGCCACAGGAGGAAAGGCTGAGAAAAATGCTGCAATTCCTGTATGGTCCGGGGTACCCAGGAATAGCTGTATCACTTGGGCTTAATGAACCCATCCTACTAGCTTGACAAGTACCTGTGTTCTCATTCTCATTTTAGGGTTGATGTCTTGGAGAGGATGAAGAGTGTCCTTCAGGAATTCAGGCTACCCAGAACCTCAGAATGTGACCTTGGGAAATAAGGTATTTTGTAGCTGGGATTTGTTAAATGATAGATTTCCCGCAAAGATCTGCTCAGTCCTCATGGCGACAGTCCAATGCTGAGTTATAATGGTGCCTAGCTCCTTCTTCCCAGAAACCCTTGTAGTTTCTTCTTCCCAGCTCCCTTTGCTGCAGCCCACTGTTATGGTTGATACATTGTGTCAACTTGGGGAGTCCAGAGGTTTGGCTGAGTGACTCAGCAGGAAGCCAGGGTGCTTACTTTGTATATATCCTGAGCCTGTGGAATTGGAGGCCATGGCGATTATGTGAGAGCTACACGCCCCCTGTGTGGGGGGAGCCTGTTTACAATGTAAGGGAGCAAAAGAGGCTGCTTGCTACCATTCCTCCCTTTTGCTCTGGTTGTTTTTGCTGTGTTCTGTCGCTATGGAAGTTTGCCCTCTGCCATGTGCCACTCTGCCTCTGAGCCAGCCAAGTATGGACTGAAACCTCCACAATCTGTAAGCTAAATAAACCTTTCCTTCCTTCATTTTGGGCATTGGGTATCTTGTCTCAGCAACTAGAGAAAAGTATCCAAGACACACACATGCCAACGGTGACCCAATCCCCCTTTAGCATGAGCAGCCTGCATCAGCTACCCTGAGCCCCCTACCCTCAGAGTGCATATAAGCTCCAACCCTGTCTTTTGCCTTCAGAGAGCCAGCCTAACTGCTGATGAGCTGACTCCCTCTGTACCTGCATTAAACTTTTATTCTTGCTGTTTATATCTCTCTCCTCCTTTGCGTCATTTTAGATTGAGTACCTAAAAAGACCTCAATCATTAAACCAAATAATTAAGATGTCTTCATCAAAAGAGGAGAACACATGGAGACACACAGGAAGCAGGGCTTGTGAAGACAGGTGGGTTTTGAAGTGATACAGCTGCAAGCCAAGAGCACAGGAACCACCAGGAAAGAGGGAAGGAAGGAGGCATGGTCCATGGTCCTACTTGATTTTGTACTTCCGGCCTCCAGAACTGTAAGAGAAAAATTTCTGGTGCTGTGAACCCTAGGAAATTAACACAGCTTCAAAACTTCTTGAACACACCTGGTTCTGGTTCCCCACTTGGTGTGGGGGCAAAGAAGGGCATGCAGACTGACAGAAAGACAGCACAAGACAGGAAAGAGAAAGGGAATGAGAGTACATGGCTGTGGGAGACATAAAGCCCAAACTCAAAGAGAAATAAAGCTCAAACCCAAATTGCTGCCCTAAGACCCTCATTCAACATGAGCCTCAAACAGAAATTCCCAGACACGGTAGCTTTAAGAAAAACAGCCAGCAAAATCAACTCTGGAAATATGTATACTCCAGATGCGATACACTTGATAGCAGTGCTTGATGTAGACTGTACTTATTTCATTATTGAATGAGGTTTCTCATTTATACCATAAGTATCCCACTTTATACTATAGATTCTTCTTTTATATCAACATAGAGTTTAAAATACTTATATTTATGAGACTCAAAGAAATAAATTGAAGTTCCATGTACATTAAAAGGAAAAAATATGGAACAAAAGCAATTAGGACTGAAAAAAATAATAGATATGAATCAATTTATTGTAGACAAAAACTTCATTTTGTTAGCTGCGAGAACAACAGAGATATTTTCCTAAAAGTGAGAAAGTAGGTCCTGGTAGATTTTGCCCTAGGAGGTAAGATGGCCCTGAGTGCTTTAATCTTGGACAGATCCCAGAAGGAAACACTGTTCTTTGAGAAGCAGGACTAAATACTTCCTCTTCCATTCCCCCCTGCCAGAATGGGTTGGCTTGTTTTTCAAACGTGAGGACTCAGACCTGCGCAGTGTCAGCCCTGGGTCTTGGGTCGTGAACAGCAGTTGTCCTGTTGTGAAGTGGGCACAGAATTTAGAGGGAGCAGATGGCTCGGCAAGGAGGGTGGGCAGTGGTGGGGCAAGCAGATACAAATGACCGTGATTGATGGTCTCAATCTAGGCTAGGGTGCAGTCAGATCTTACCTAAAGACCTTTAGCTACCCCCTCATTTCCCTTGGCAGCTCAGGGCAGGCTTCTAGAAATTGTGACTAGGTTTATTTTAAGGATCCAACGAGCTAACCCAGTCACCACTTCATAAACTCTGAAGAGCTATGGAAGCATGTCTTGGTTACTTTTCTCTCACTGCTGAGACAAAACACCTGATGCCCAGAATTAAGGAGAGGTTTGTTTTGCTTAGAGTCGGTGGAGGTTTCAGTCTATATCATCAGCTTGCTCCAGAGCAGGGTGGCAGAGCACAGCAGCAATACTTTAAGGCAGCACAAGACAGCAAAAGCAGCAAGAGCAAAAGGGGGGAGAACCTAATTTCCACCCTTATATTGTAAACAAGCTACCCCACCCAGGGGGTGTAGAGCCCTCACATAGTCTCCATGCCCTCCTCCAGCACAGGCCTGCCGTGTATACAAGTAAGGACTCCTGCTCAGTCGCTCATTTAACGTTCTAAACTCACATTTACATAGTGAACAACATCTTAGACCAGGAAGGGCCTGTCCTTTTCACCTCAGGATGTAGAACTTCTGAGTTACTTAGTTAAGCTTGGAGACTCCCCAAGTTGACACAATGTATCAACCATAACAAAGCATATACACTGTAAACAAAATGAGGAACAAGCATCTTATGGCATCTAAGGTGTTCAGCTTTATGCCTGGATCTAGATAATTGTTGACTTAAAAAATGAAAACAGTTGACCCATGAAAGTAATTGGAGCCATCACGATAGAGGAGGTATTTGCTGGGAGCTTGTCCTAAAGGGGCTCCCCCTCTGCATGGCGCGTGACCAAGGTGTTATATAACATTAGCGCTAACAGTAACCATGTTTAGATTATAATGGTATCTCTTGTGATGTTGACAGTAAGGCAGCATGTGGAGATGCAGAAAAACTAGGATATTGGTGAAAATGTAGAGCAGCTGGATCAGGTAGCGGCTGAAACCTATCTCTGCTTCTCAGTTCTATGAGCCAATGCAGTTACTTTTTGTGTAGTTTAGTAAGGGATTTCATCTTGACTGCAACTGAAGTACTTAACCCAAGCATGCCTACTGCGAAGCTCCAGACAGCTGACTCACTTGAACAATGGTCATTATCGGCCCTGTGGAAAAGACTCAGTTGACTAAATCCATTTTTGCCTTTTCATGTGAGCATGTAATAGTTTCTGCAATATTAAAATTGAGCTGTAGTCATAGTGCTTAGGAGGTAAAAAAGAAATAATACGAAGCTGTAAAGGTCAGATTCCTCTGGACACTCTTCATTGCCATAGAAACAAAAATATCATATTGGCTATTGCTTGCTGCATTCCAGACGCTTGGCTAGCTGCTTCAATACATTTTCTTAGTTCTTTCCTGGAATTCTTTGGTATGAAGACACAGAGGCTTAGACAGTAGTTTTAGGGTCTAGTACTCAAAAGAGTGCTAAGCATAAGCCGAGGTTTCAGGGTATGGTTGCTGTATATTAATTGACTGTCCAAGTACATACAGTACTATTTTCTTCCAAGGACTTTGGCCTTGTCACAGTATCACAGTGCTTCTATGCTCTAAGAACCCCATTTTGTTGTGGTGACAGTTTTGCCCACTGGTCTAATATACAGGGTTGATATCCAGGACAAATAGCTATCACTTGAAGAAGTTAGCTTCATCACAATTAACTTTTAATTGGATCACATTTACAATAATATTTTCATAAATTAAGCTCTCAGAAAATTGCCAAGGGAAAGGGGGATAAGAGACATAAACTCCAGTTTGCTAAGCCTAAGTAGTGCTAACCTTCCATGGAATTTGTTCTGCTACAAATTACAGGCTCCAAGTTGACTTCCAGATCTTGCCCTAAGGACTTTAAAATTAGAGCTCAAAAATGTACAAATATTTTGGAATTCTTGTGTAATCTTGGAACCCTATAAAAATATTCTTCTTTTCATCTTAAAATTATACAAACCCAAAATAAAAATTTGTAATGAGATTTAAGTATCACTATCCTTTCTTTAGCAAGTGTTAGGTTGTGAATAGCAATATTTTGAAACATTTTTATCATGCTCAGATTAACCAGCTTGGGTCTCAGTACACGATAGTGAAAAATGCACTGTACTTTTAATAAACAGCTTCATTTTTTTCCTCAAGAAAAAAAGAGAAAGGGCAGTATCTAATGTTGTTTTGAAGTCACTGATACTATCTGCTACAACTCTTTCTTGCTGAGCGAGGTGTTCAAGGTCCTGATTGTGGGAAATCTGAAACTGAAGACTTCTGAGAAACACAGTGGTTATTCTGGACTTTAAAATTTCCTATTAGCATCCCATTGTTATTAATAAAACATTGGTATCATTAATGCACATGTAATAGAGCCACTATGTGTCAAGTACCTACTGGTAGGTGGAGTGAGGAAGGTGGGTAGTGAACTGGAATATGCACATTGGCTTATGTTTGCAGATCAGCTTACTCAACATGCTATCCCAGCCAAGCTATTCAGCTGCTCCACATCCTCAGCATTACAGTGGAGAGGAGGAACAGCCACCTTGGAGGTGGTTATAAGGGTTAGAAATATTGTATTGCAATACCATGTCACTGTTGCTGCTGCTAAAATTTAAGGGCAAATTTCTTGGTCCCGGTTGTGGAAGTAGAGATAGCAGAGCCGGCTGCCACTCTGACATGGTCTACCAGATGTCCTTGGTATTCAGAAGCTGTAGGTACTGGAGGCTGGGCATGGACACCCAGGGTTTTGCAGAAGGGGTGATATTTGTTCTGGGTCATAGACACCATTTTACCTTCCAGACTTTTAAGAATCTTAGTTGTATAACTGGTAATGGCAAATGGAGTCCCTTACTAATTTTTTTTTACCATAACTCATTGGCAGAGTAAAACAATCTGTCATGTGGGCCAGAAAGAAGTATTTGAGATTTTTTCTTTTGCTTGTCATCCTCTACAACTCTCCCTATCCCCCTTTAATTCTTGATCCTTGAAAGAATGCTCCTGTGAAAGCCAGAATTGTAAATGTCCCAAGCAAAACATTCACTTTACCTGACACGGCCTTCACAAATGTATTTGAAGAAACGATAATACATCTTGTTTCAGACAATGACATGGTGGACAATATTGAAAATTAAAAGCAACTTTCAGATCTGAGATCAAGTAAAAGTGGCATCTCATTGTCAAATCTCTGTTTATGTGCATCTATGCATAGCTGAACCAAGGTCAAAGGGATATTAATGGCCACAGTCACCCTTTAAACTGTCTGTTCAATCTCTGTATTTTCTCATTTCATTCTTCAAGAGATTTCATCTGGAAATTCCTGTCAGAGCTACAGGACACATTATTTAAAATATCACAAAGATATTGTAGAACAAGCCTAGCCAGGCAAGGGACCTGGAGATACATTTTGATTGGATCTTTCTAGTCCTTTTCAAAACAGTTATGTGATAATGTCCGGTCTTTGAGGAGAGCCCTAGGGAATGGTTGCTACCCTGGGCATATGTATTGGTTGTTAGACAGGGATTCCTCTTGGATCCTTGAGTTCTTTGAATTATCAAATGTAAAAGATCTTTTCACAGCATTCTCAAGCACATCCCAATTCATGTACCCGAACATGACTTTTTCTCTAAGATAATGGGCACCAGCAAAGGTGCTCTGAAATCAAAGCCACTTTGAAAGGTACCAGCATTTCTCAGGGGACAGTTAATATTTGATCAACAAAAAGCTTGATTGGAATGTCATCTTTAAACAGATGCCAAATATTATGCAAATAAGGATTTCTCTTACACTTCATACAGTAAAGTTTATGAATTTTTACATCAATTAGAATAAAGAATGTACCAGTTATCGAATGTTCTTAAATATTTTTGCTATAATTTTTCTGGATAAATTGGATAATAGTACCAAACACTATGTTCCTCTGCACTTTTAACTTTAATGATTTGGTTATACATGAGTAATTGGCACAAATATTCAAAGGTCGATCTCTTATTAAGAGGACTTCTCCCAGCCCTCTGATGTTGAAATCATGTTTTCCTGTACCCATTGTAATGGTTTCTATCTAGATGTTCCCCCAAGCCTCATGAGATCACAGGTGGGGCTTTAGGGAGGTGGTTGGATCATGGGGTGTCTTGGTTACTTTTTAGATAAAATACCCAACGCTCAAAATGAAGAAAGGAAAGGTTTATTTAGCTTACAGTTTGTGGAGGTTTCAATCCATACTTGGCTGCTTCAGAGGCAGAGTGGCACATGGCAGAGGGCAAACTGTTCAGGGCAGCAAACAACCAGCAAATGTGTGGAATTGCGGGCAAGCAGCCTCTTTCTCTCCTCTACCTTGTAAACAGCCTGCCCCCACCCAGGGGGTGTGTGGCTCTCACACAGTCTCCATGCCCTCCTCTTCCACAGACTCAGGATGTATACAAAGCAAGCACCCTGGCTTCCTGCTGAATCACATAGTTAACCTTTTAAACTTCCCAAATTAACACAATAAACAACATCCCAGAAGGATAAGGGCATGTCCTTTTCACCCCAAGATCTACAACTGCTGAGTTACTCAGCCAAACCTTCGGACTCCCCAAGTTGACACAATGTATCAACCATAACAGGTGGGATACTGATCAGTGAATTGGTCCATGATAAGTTTATGGCTGAATGTGATGTGGGATATGAAGTCTGGCAGGGCAGTTGAGCCCTTGAGGGCGTGGCCCGGAAGGGTCTATGTTCTCCTTCCCTTGATTCCTCTGTGCATCCTGCTGCCAGGCATGAGCTATTTCTTTTCTGCAATGCCCCTCTGCCATGTGCCATCCTGCCTTGGAACCAGCTGACTATGGACTGAAAACTATACAAATTATGAGCCAAAATAAACCTTTCTTCCTTGAAGTTGTATTGTGTTTCAGCGATGAGAAAGTAATGCAGACACCCACCTTAAAGAAAATGACAGCTTTTTGACATTTAACTTACATACCATATACTTTAGCCACTTAAACTGTGCAATTCAATGGCTTTTACACTATCCATGGAATTTTGTAGCTGTTTCTACGGTCAATTTCAGAACATACTTCTGAGCTCCAAAATAAATCCTGTGCCCAAGAGCTGTCACTCTTAAACTCACCCAAATCCTTTCTCTCTCCCCTACCCCCAACCCTGGGCAACCACTAATTTGTATTGTCTCTTTGTACGTGCTCACTCTGGAGATTTTATATGACTGCAAATGTGCAGTATGTTCTTTCACGACTGCCTTCTCTCACTTAGCCTAACGTTTTCAAAGTTTATTCATGTTGTAGCATGTCCCAGTACTTCATTCACCACTACTGCCAAGTAATCCTCTATGCTATGCACATGGCACGAGTTGGCTATGGAGTCATCAACCGATGGGCTTTTAGGTTATTTCCACCGTGTAACTGTTGTGAACTGTGCTGCTATCAATATACGTTAGTACAAATGTTGGTTTCAATGTCTGTTTTCAGTTCTGCTACGTTTATACCTGTGTGGAGTTGTTAGGCCATTAAATGAGTCTGTGTTTAAAATTTTGAGGAACTGGCTGCCTGGCTTACAAAGCAATTGTGCCATTTTGATTTCCTACCTAGAGTCATTCTCTTTTGAAATAGTGATTCACCATCATCATCATTTTCCCGCTTCCCTTTCTAACTTCTCTAATGCTGCCAGATCCTCATTTATGGATAATTCTGCAAAGAACTTAAGAAGGTTTCCAACCTCATTTCATCTACACCAAGAATTGCTGGAACTTTATTGGGATTTGTGACTTCTGCTGCAACAGATTTAGTTTGTAGGGATAGATGCTATGTAATGTTGCATGTTTCTTGAAATAATCCTGTGAAGTAAGCCTTCCCAAATGTAAAGGAGATGAGCAAACAGACTAGCTAATAACATAATTAGCTAGTAGGTGTTGAATCAGGAACTGCTGTGAATAATGGAATGGGCTTTACAGGAAAGGGTTTAAAGGTAGCATTATCCATAAACAGAATGAACCTCTGAGCCCCAACTTACCATTTTTTTTCCTCCCAGGAACTCTAAAGCAATAACATAAAAGTTAGAAAGCTTGTGCTGCAAATAACCAAACACTTGACCAAATGTAGTTAGACCATAATGCAAAGCCTGTGGGAAGGTACTAACAGTGCTGGCTGAAGAGCTCAGTGCTATCTGAGTATTTCTGTGGTATTTTATTGCCTTTCCCCCCATGGTCTCGAAATGATTGCAGCAACTCCAAGCATATGCCATTACAAATAGTTTTTTCCCCTCATGTTTTGGGATGAAGACTTTCTTCTCAGATTACCTTTGCAGACTTCGTCTTAAGTTTTGGTGGCCACAGAAGAGCCATATTCTTATTCCTTCTCTAGTGAGAGGAGATGAGAAAACAGTTGTGGCGGTTTCAGCATCTCTATTCTGTGAAGGGTTCCACTGGCTTGGGACAGGCATGGGACAGTGTTGACTGCCATGTCCAGTGGCATTAAGAATTGATATCTCTGGTTTAAGTTGAGAACCATGATGCCCAGAGATGGCGATACATGTCATACAGCATGTTAAGACAAAGTTCTGACCTGAACCCAGGATTCCAAGATCTAAATTCTGTGCTACAGCCCACAAGGTCACAGGTGGACATGTGTATTTGAAAGTGTGCTTGCCTGTGGATGCCTGTCTTTCTCATAGTGCCGCTGAAAGTAAGAGAGAAAAAGATGATCCAAAACGCACTTGTTTTCTGGAATAGAAAGATGATTTTTGTTTATTGTCATTGTCATGGAGCATTTTGAGGCATTTGTTTTTGGCTGAATCATATACTTTGGGGGCATGATAAAAACTAAGAACTTTCTTCATCTCACTTTTTTAAAAACAAGGTAGATTATTTTGAAACAATATAAGGGGAGATATTGAGCACTTGAAAAGTGCCCTGTAGTGATTAGCGTCCTTGGTTTCTGTTTGGAGGCAGGAGGAAAAAGTGACTTGAGTATTTTCCTTCTGAGTAGCTATGGTGCCTGGCAAGGAAGCAAAATCTCATATTCAGGGGCTTTCAATTCCCTCCCTCAAGTACAAATCAGGATGTGAGGGTTAGACAGAAAGCGTGATGGTTTTACCTATCTTACCTCATTGGACTCTCACCCTGCCCCTATTGGAAAACTATGATTTCCATTTTATCCATGTGAAACTAAGGGATAGAGAGGCCGGATTACTTGTGCAAAGCCCCACACTAGTGCATAGTAGCACTGTGACTTGAAAAAAAGATTCAGCATCGCTGACCATTAGAGAAATGCAAATTGAAACAACACTGAGATTCCATCTACTTCATCAAAAAATGAGGTAACAAATACTGGCTAGATGGTGGGAAAAAGAAATCCTTCCACACTGTCAATCAGAATGTGAACTAGTAAGCCACTGTAGAAATCAGTATGGAGAGTCTTCAAAAAACTAAAAGTAGAAATTCCACTTGACCCTGTTATTCCCCTTCTAGATATCTTCCTGAAAGAGTTAAAGACATTATATTACAGTGACCCATACATTCCCATGTTCACAACAGCACAAAGCATAAGAGCTAAATCTTGGACACATCCTCTGTGTCCATCAACAGATGAGTGGATAAAGAAAATGTGGTATCTCATACAATGGGATGCTCCACTGCCACAAAGCGGGATCAACTTCAGCCACTTGTAGTACAATGGATGCGCCTTGAGATCATAAAGTTATGTGAAACAAATCAGACAAACAACCTTAAATATTACATAAGATCTTTTATACGAGAAACCCAAAGTATAAATAAAGAGCAAAATAAAAGATCAATAATAAGAAGCAGGAGAGAGATTTTTGGCAAAAGGGGGGGACTAAGAGGTGGGGACAGCAGGAGGAAGGGGAAGAGCAGGGGAGATAAAAAATTAAAATATGTGATGTAATAGATCAATCCCTCAGGAGAAATCATTATATATTGAATGTGTGTACTAATAAAAATAAAAATTCAGAACAGAACCGAGACTTAAACCCAGAGCCGTCTGGATCTCAAGCCCATGTTCTTATTCACACGTTATGTCATGACTATATCATAATTCTATTTGAACTCCATGTTTGACCTTCCAAGGTGAGAACATGTGGCCAGCATTTGAACTGTGATTGAAGAGTAAACATCTCAGTATAAATATCTGAGCTTAGATGAACTTTGTATGACTCCAATGATACCAATAAGGGTCCTATTATACTTACAGCACTAAAGTGGACTCCAGAGATGTTTCTGCGTGACCGAGAACATTTTTGAATGAAAACTGTTGAGTGCCATTGCTGCTGTAGGCATAGCAACCATGAATAACTTTAGCAGTTGATGATTCTAAACATGCTCCTTCATCTAGGGATGAATGAAGTAGAAATGAACCATGTGGAGAGACCAGCTCTGGACAGCACTGGAATCAGATGCCTTCAGACTCCTCCCTCTGCATCTTTTTCTGACATCCAGCCTGGAGCAGCCTAACTCTAGCTGAGTGCGGGCTGGGGAAAAATTGCTAAGACTGGTGTGACAAATGGACAAGAATCTACAGCCTGCAGCAGACTGTCCCTGAGTCTGAGGTTTCTGTGTGTTTGTAGATGCCCTTGGCCTTCTTTATAGAGGAGATAGCTTCCTCTCCAGTTGGTGGGAACTGTGTGCATTGAGGGAAATCTGTGCTGACAGGAAGCCATTTACCCACCCACCCCAACCCCTTCCGTTTTGCACTGTGCTCTGTGGAACTCTACACTGCCCTAGAGTCCAGTCCAAGGACAGTGATCGTGTCCAGTGTTGCTTGTGTTGTTTTTCCTCTGCTCTCTTCACCTTGATGAGCCCAGTATCACTAGGCTGAGGGGCTATGAGGTTAGGCAGGCCACATCTAGAGCCTACAGTTGCTATTTTTAAGTTATTTGAAAATTTACCCATTGACTTCAAAAACTCAGTTTCTTTCCCAATAAAAGTAGAATAATATAGGATCATCTGAAGGTCAAATGAGATGATGTCTGTAAAGCGCTTTATCAATTCTGCTTTCCTGCTCCATTTTCCAACCCAATGACTCCATGTTCAAAGTCCTTTCTTTGGAAAGCTGCTGGTAAAACCAGCCACACTTGTACAGAACTTTGAAGGACTAAAAAGGATTAAAGGGTCTCTTTTCCTGTGGATGCTTCTGCCTGACACCAGAGAAAGAATCCCAGATGGTAGACCTGTAAACATCCAGTCAATGAGATGGAGTACAGGACACTTTCTGGCATTCATAATAGAAAGTATAGCATTGAAGGCCCACATTTGCTACTGAACAATATTGAGAGAGGAGGAAAAAAAGGCCCATTTTTGGACAATTCTAGGACTATCTGAACTTGAATTACAGAGTAATCTTTGTTTCTTGCTTTTCTTTTGTGATTTGGGCTGCAATTTATGTTCTAAGATTGGGGACTGGACGCTTGGGGTTGGGGATACACCATGGGAAACAAGGAATATTAAAAAGCTCCCGGAGAACTTAGAGTACATGACTGAACAGCTGCTCCTCCAGGAAACAGTTTGTATCTAAATAGTTTTGGATGTGCAGGGGAACTAGGTAATGTAACAGTCTGTAAAGGAGAGCCTGCTAAATTTGGGCTGTTCATCAAACAGTTTAATTTCCCAGGAAGACAGAAAAGAGTAAACCAATATGATGAAGCCCTTCTGCTCAGCTTTGTAATAGGGAGCATAAAATATTTACCTTGAAAAATTGTTGACTGAGTCCACAATTCACATGAAATTATGCTACCTTTCTGAAAATGCCATGGGGCTGTGTTTTTGTCCTCTGGTAGGAAACAGCTCCTTTTCAAAACTTCATGATTCATTTCATAATAACTCTTTGGAGTTAAGTGAGCAAAAGCAACACATTTGATTTGAAGAGGTAGTTTATACTAAAGGTCAGCAGCACAGGCCTAGATAGGTTCTTTGGAAACTTGTCTTAGGTCAGTTCCCTAGGACAGGACTAGAACTAGCAGGGGGAAGAAGCAGCAGTTTGGGTGGGTTAGAGTTGGAACAGAGGTCTTAGAAAACCCAGTGAGAAGTTCTTAACAGTCTTGCCAACGGCGGCAGGGGGCTTGGATCTGGCTACGTCTCACTGAGGGGCCTAACTCTGGGCAAAGCAGCTCCCTTTGTGGACGGAAACCATGGCTGACGACAGTTATAAATCATAGTAGCCAGAACTTCAGCTGCTTCCTGTAGTTTCAGCCTGGGAGTCCTGCTGATTGTCATAGGAATTTGAGCAAGCCCTTTCAGTCTCTGAGACTACCTCACAGGGTTTTAAGGTTCAGTGAGATTTACTGCTCAGCAGAATGCATTGTCTGTAGATGATGCTTGGTGAACATTGTTATCATTACATGGTGTCCTGTGAAAGTGACTGTAGGTCTCTTTCTCCTGAGCTCAGTACTTGTCTGCCTGATGGCTGACTGAGTTCTTGCACCTGAGTGTGCCACAATGTCTCTACACTCCACTCTCCTACGTGCAACTCTTATCTCCTGCATCCTCCCTCTGGTGGATTAACTACTGGTCAACTTGTAGCACCCAGCTGAACTGAATCAGCATAGTGCTGGGCGTGGAAGGCCTACCTGAGGATTGTTGCCAATAGCCTGAAAGGAGAGCTGGAGGGGAAGATGGTGCACTGTTGATTCTCCTGGAGAAGCTTGTCACCCTGATTTTCCTGATATGAACTCAGCTGTTCTCATCATTGGAGGAGCTCGGATCTTCGCTGTTGCTGAGGATGGCTGTGGTTCTCTTTGAGGAAACTCTGCTCCTTAACCTTGAACATCACTTCCTGGCTGCAGGACAGATCCCTCAGCCTGCTGGCACAGATCCTTCATCCCCCTGGTGCAGACTTTCTAGCTTCCATCCTTGATACTGACTTGAATGAGACATTGTCTTGGGTTCTAGGCCTCTAGCTAGACTCGTGGAGGATGTTGCCATGGGCTCTATATCTTCAGCTGGACTCATGCAGGACATTGTTATAGGATCTAGGCCCTCAGCTGGATTCTTTCAGTCTCTAGTGCATGGACAGATCTCCTGCACATTTCTGCACTTAACATTTTGGTTGAATATTATAAAATAATCCTATGAATTTTGTGTCCTATATTAAATCTCTTCCTTGTAAACCTGACTACAACATTCAGGCTACATAGCCTGAGAGATTCAAGCTAATTCATATGGAGAAATTGTCAAAAGAATAGAAGTGAGAGAAGAGGGAACATTCTTTTGTCATCTGGACATCCTGAAGCCAGATTCTCCCCTAGACTTTGCAGTAAAGTGAACCAATTCTCTTTGCAATTAAACTACTTTAATTGGATTTCTGTCACCTGTAATCAAGAGCTGTGACCAATGTTTCATTTCTCAGGTTTTTTCCTCCTTGTCTGACCTTTCATTGGGAAGTTCTTTGGAACATGCAGTAGCTCAGCATTTGTAAGACCCCTGAGGGTTCAAAGATGCACAGAGCTTCCAAAGTAACCACTTCCCTTTTGCTCCACATACTAAGGCTGTGCAGAGAGAAGCCCACAATGGACAGCAGAAATCACCCTTTTCTAGCTACAAGGACTTTGACTTGTCGACTAGGAGTCTGGAGTAGATGCTGTGACTTTACAGTGTCCTTGATTATGCAATTTTATTGGGTAAAGGAGGAGCCAAGGATGATAGTGGATTTTTTTGGAAAAAAAATTCCATCCTTTAGGCTTCATAAAGAAGCTTTATGGCAGTTTGTTGCATATTAATAATCATCTATTGACAAATGAACTTTAATTATTCAAAAAACATAAGCAGGACTACAGCTTGATAAATATTTTGGAGGCTTCTAGTTTATATATATTTATGAATGTGCTGAGATTGAATTATTTCAGAAAACTGTGTCTAATGTAAGTATCATCAATTCAGAAAGTTTCCTTGTTCCACACTCTTGTTCTACTGCAGTTCAGCTTTACTCTTTGTGACACAATAACCTGCATTGAATTTGAGCTCCTTGAGGACAGAAATTGTATTCACTTAGCTTAATTACTTAGAAGAGAATCCAGATTAATCCTCTCTTCTTCCTCCTCTGAAGTTTCAGACTAGTTTCCTGTACACATACCTCTCATTGTGTTAATAGCATAAGGGAGCTTGTATTTTAACTACCTTTTTGTTAATTTGAGGAGTGTACACTTGTTATAGTTTGGATTTGAAATGTCCTCCAAAACTCCTGTGCTACAAATTTGGCTGCCAGCTAGTGGGCTTTTTGTGAAGTGACCATGAAGGTTCTAACTTAATCAAGAGGATTAATCTCCTGACAAGATCACAATTTGATGGTATTTTGGGAGGTGATGGGCACAGTAAGTGGGACCTTTCAGAAAGCAGTGAATTGTGGGGGCAGGATATTGTGGACTCTATGTGGTCCCTAACCTCTTCTCTGATACTTTCCCTTTTTCCTATTTCCTGGTTGTCATGGACAGAACTGCTTTTCTGTCCCAGACCTATCTGCATGATGTGTCTACCTCTCCGTGGGCCTCAAAGCAATGCAACCAGCTGACCATGAGCTGAAACCTTTGGAACCATGAGCCAGAATAAACCTTTCTCCTTTATGCTTTTAGTTCCAGGCATTTTGTCACTGTGATGGAAACATAAACAGTGCAAAGTTAGAGTCAGATGAATAATGAAAAATAAAAAAGCAGGACTACTTTTTGACAAATATTTTGGAAGCTTCTAATTTACATAATTATAAAATTTTTTCCTATAAAATTCTTTCTCATTTTTCATTTGCATATATTCTTTTATCCTATATATACTGCTAGTATTATATTACTTTAATGATAACTAGCTTATCATGCAATATTTTACTACTTAACCCCACCCCCCCAGTTTAATTTTCCAATCCTGAACTTAATTTTCCCAGTTACTAGCATCATGTACTCCAGCAAACACACTGGATCCTCCCATATAGTGTGCCCCTTTGAAGACAGGCATCAAATATTTCTTCTAACATCTTGATGTTCTGTGCCAGATGTAGTACTTTGCACTTTGTGGAAATTCCATAAGCAGCATTTTAATCATAGCACTTGGGATGACCGTGTGACCTTATAAATCTTTGGCAAGATCTAATGATTCACCATTGACCTGCCTTATTTTAATGGGGCTGCTTATGCTGGAAGAGCAGGAAGTCTCTGGAGCATCCTCTGGCAGTCATCGTTAACTATCAATGTTTTTATATCTCCTTGGAGATTTGCTACCTCCTGGGTCAGGAGAGGTAAATCTTTGAGAATTCAAATATGTGAGAAATGTTACCAAAGTGGATTTGTAGTCCTCCCATCTAAGGGCAGAAAAGCCAACAAACTTGGAAGTTGGAAGGAGTCCAAGAATGGACAATGAGGAATAAGAAAAATGTAAGAAAGTTTCTTTGCCACTTTGGTATTTATCTCTATTGGAATTGCACTTTCCACATACAGCTCATATTCTGTCTGTCTTTCTTGGATGATTCTTTCCCAGCCTTATACTTGAAATAGAAAATAAAATAAATATATGTTCAGTAACAAAAGACTGGAAATCAAGGGTTGATGGAGGAAGACATTAAGTAAGAATTGTTCTCAAATCATCTTTGCACCTTTCCCAGCAGACTTACTGTAGCATGTGTGAAAGAAAATACATATGTAAAAGAGGAAAATAATGGAATAATATTCATTATTTGTTTCATTCATTGTTAACAATATGTATCAGTTACCCAATCTGTTCTGGGCATAGCATGCAGCACTTTACAGCTTAAACATTTATGTATATCTGGAAGTAGACTTTAGAATGAAGCCAGAAATTCTCAAAGAAGAGACTTAAGGGGTTTCAGAATTGTCTAGGTGGAGTAAAAGTGGTATGGGAGTGCTTTCTTTCCAGTACATTTTAATCTTTCTTCTTTTCTTTCCTATTCTATCATCTTCATTTTTTTTCACTAATGATTTCCATTTTCTCTAGACTTAGTAGAAGAACAAATTCTTTATCTTAGACCCAGTGAGAATTGACTCATTATCAGTTATTTTTCAATGATAGCAGAGTGAAGCACAAACCATTAACAACTAAATTTATGAAGGCCTTGGGCCTTGATAGCTACAGGATCTTTATTTATTTATTTATTTTAAAATTTATTTTTCTATTTTTTTATTTTTAAAAGTATAAAAAACAAAGAAAACAAAAAAAAACCCAACAACAAAAAAAGGAAAACATTAACAAAAAGACACAAAGTAGCACAAGAGCAGTGCAATCAAAATTGAATTATAGGTAAAGCGACCGGGAATCACCAATGGTTGCTGCACCACACATTGATAACTTCAAAGTGCATGTTTCTGAAATCACATATAGACATACAATCTTAATCAAACAATCATGAACTGTTCCTTACCATAAAGCAACACAGGTCAACAGTGGCACCAGATTAGCCATCCTGCATATACACACATAGATACGTATCTGTCCCTTTCTTCCTTTTCCTCCTCCCCTCATCCCACCTGCTCCCTACCTTTGAGCAAATTCCCTCCACACCCCCCTAATCCACATTCCCATCTTCAGATTCCTACACCAGTGATACAATACGTTGCCTGCACATGAACCTCTGATTTATTTCACTTATGAGTACGGTGTCCAACTGTGATTGACCATTTGCCTACAAAGGCCCCAAATCTGTCCTTCTTCATAACTGAGTAATATCCCATTATATAAAAATGCCACATTATTTTAATCCAGTCCTCAGTGGATGCACACTTGGGTTGCTTCCACAATTTAGCTATTACAAATTGTGCTGCTATAAACATGGGTGTACATATATCATGGTGATATGATGCTTTCAGATCTTCTGGGAAAATACCCAGAAGGGGGATAGCTGGGTTGAATGGGACCTCTAGACCAAGTTTGCTAAGGAATCTCCAAATCAATCTCCACAGTGGTTTCACCAGTCTGCATTCCCACCAAAAGTGCAGAAGAGTTCCTATTTCTCCACAGCCTTGCCAGCATTTGTTATTGGATGATTTCTTGATGTGGCCAATCTTACTGGGGTGAGGTGAAATCTCAATGGTTTTTTTATTTGCATTTCTTGAATGACTAAAGATGTAGAACATTTTCTCATATATTTATTTGCCATTTTTATTTCTTTATCTGAGAAGTGTATATTCATCTCAGATGCCCATTTCTGGATTGGGTCTTTGAATTTGGACAGGTTCATGTTTTTTAATCCTTTGTATGTTCTAAATAGAAGACCTTTGTCTGAGGGACTGACAGCTACGATTTTTTTCCCAATTTGTGGGTTTTCTTTTCACTTTTCTGGTTATTTCTTTAGATGTGGAAAAACTTTTCAGTGAGATGTCCCAGTTACCGATTCTTTGAAGTGTTTCCCTTGCAATTTGATTTTTGTTCATGAACTCTCTGCCTACTACTATGTCTTCAAGATTTTTACCTATTTTATCTTCCAATAGATTTAGAGTTTCTGTTTTAATATTGAGATCTGTGATCCATTTTGACTTGAGTTTGGTGCATGGTGATAGACTTGGATCTATTTTCAGTCTTTGGCAAGAGGCAAGCCAATTTTTCCAGCACCATTTATTAAAGAGGCCATTTTTCTTCCAGTGAGTTTGTTTGGCCCCTTTTTCAAAGATTAGGTGGCTGAGTGTGTTTGTAGTTGTGACTGTTTCTTCCAGTCTGTTCCATTGATCCTCAGGTCTGTTTTTTAGCCAGTACCAGATTGATTTTATTACAGTAGCTTTATAGTATAATTTCAGGTCAGGGATTGTGATTCCACCTGACTTGTCCTTGTTGCCCAGGAATTCTTTTCCTATTCTGGGTCTCCTGGTTCCAGATGAATTTAAGGCATATTTTGTCTAGATCTATGCTGTATGCTAATGGTAGTTGAATGGGAATTGCATTGAATCTGTACAACAGTTTTGGTAGTATGGCCATTTTCACAATGTTGGTTCTTCCTAACCATGAGCAGGGAATGTTTTTCCATTTATTGAAAACATCATCAATCTCTTTTTTCAGATTACTGTAGTTTTCATTGAATAAATCTTTTACATCCTTTGTTAGATTGATTCCTAAATATTTCAGTTTCTTGGATGCTATTGTAAAAGGTATGGTTTCCTTAATTTCTCTCTGACTCTTTGTTGTTTGTGTATAGGAATGCTATTGATTTTTGGGTGTTGACTTTGTATCTGGCTACTCTGCTGAATTTGTCTATTAATTGAAGGAGTCTTCTTGTGGAATTTTTGGGGTCTTCTATGTAAAGTATCATGTCATCTGCAAATAGTGATAGTTTAACTTCTTCCTTTCCTATCATTATTCCTTTTATTTCTCTGTCTAATACTTCCAGAACTATGTTGAATAGGAGTGGTGACAGTGGACATCCTTGTCTTGTTCCTGACTTTAAAGTGAAAGCTTTCAGTTTTTGCTCATTTAGTATGATGTTGGCTGTTGGTTTGTCATAGATGGCTTTGATCAGATTGAGGTAAAGGCCATCTATTCCTATTTTTTCTAGGGTTTTTAACATGAATGCATGTTGGACTTTATCGAAAGCTTTTTCCACATCTATTGAGATGATCATGTGATTTTTGTCTTTGACTCTACTATGATGTATTACATTAATTGATTTGCAAATATTGAACCATCCCTGCATTCCTGGAATAAATCCAACCTGGTCATGGTGTATAATTTTCCTTATGATTCGTTGTATTCTATTTGCTAGTATTTTCTTGAGTATCTTTGCATCTATGTTCATTAGGGAGATTGGCCTATAGTTTTCTTTCTTAATTGAGTCTTTCTCTGGTTTTGGTATCAGCATAATACTTGCCTCCAGAGATAAGTTAGTTGCTTCCTTTTCAATTTCACTGAAGAGCTTGAGGAGTGTTGGCATTATATCTTCGCTGAATGTTTTACAGAATTCTGCTGTGAATCCATCAGGGCCTGGGCTTTTGTTTGTTGATAAGTTTTTAATGATATTTTCAATCTCATTAATTGATATTGGGTTGTTCAGGATTTTTTATCTTCCTGATTCAATTTTGGTAGTTCATACATTTCTAGGAATCTGTCCATTTCCTCTGAGTTTTCTATCCTATGGGAGTAAAGATTTTCAGAGTAGGTATTAATGATCTTTTGAAGTTCTGTGGGATCTGTAGTGATTTCATCCTTTTCATTCCTTATTGCATGAATTTGAATTCTTTCTTTTTTTAATAAATTTGGCTAAGGGTTTATCAATTTTATTTATTCTTTTGAAGAACCAACTCTTTGATTCATTTATTTTTTGTAGTGTTTTCTTCATCTCAATAGCATTAATTTCTGCCCTGAGTTTTATAATCTCCTTCCTTCTTTTGACTTTTGGTTTGACTTGTTCTTTTTCTAGAAATTTGAGTTGTAGCATTAAGCTATTTATTTGCTCTCTTTCTGTTTTCTTTATATGTGAGTTCATCGCTATAAATTTCCCTCTGAGGACTGCTTTCATTGCATCCCACAGATTCTGGTAGGTTGTATTTGCATTTCCATTTGTTTGTAGGCATTTTTTAATTTCTTCTTTAATTTCTTGTGTGACTCATTGATTATTCAGGAGGTTGTTGTCTAATTTCCAAGTGTTTATGGGGTTTTTGGAGTTCCCTTTGTCATTAATGTCCAATCTCATTGCACTGTGGTCAGACAATATGCATGGGATAATATCAGTTCTTTTGCATTTAGGTAGGTATGCTCTATGGGCTAGAATGTGGTCTATTTCAGAGAAAGACCCATGTGCAGCTGAGAAAAATGTGTATTCTGATGTTGTGGGGTGGAATAGTCACTCTGTATACATCTATTAAGTCCATTTCTTTGCACCTTTGGTTCAGGTCTGTTATTTCTTTGCTGAGTTTTTGTCCAGTTGACCTGTCTCTTTGCGTCAAAGGGGTGTTTAGGTTCCCTCTTACAATAGTGTTATTAATTATTTGGTTCTTCATGTCTGTTAAGATTTGACTTACAAAGTTTGATGCACCATTATTTGGTGCATAAATGTTTAGGATTGTTATCTCTTCCTCTTGCAGCTTTCCCCTAACTAGTATATAGTGGCCTTCTTTATCGCTTTTGATTGTTTTCAGATTGAAGTTTACATTATCTACAAACATAATAGCTATCCCTGCTTTTTTCTGGGAACCTGTTGCATGGAAAATTGTTTTCCATCCTTTAGCTTTCAGTCTGTGGATTTGTTTTTGAGTAAAATGTGTTTCCTGTATAGAGCATATTGTTGGATTTTGTTTCTTAATTCACTCTGCCAGTCTGTTTCTTTTGACTGGTGAATTAAGACCATTTACATTAATGGTTGTGACTGTTATATGTTGGCTTATTCTTGTCATGCTATTTACTTGTTGCCTTCCTATTTTTGCTACCTGTTTACTTGCTTGTTCTGCTTAAAGCTTCCTTTCTATTGCTGTTCTTGAGATTGTGGTCTCTTTTTTCTCTGTCAAGAATTTCTTTTAGTGCTGTTTTAATGTTGGTTTGTCACTCATGAAGTTCTTCAGTTGTTCTTTGTCATGGAAGTATTTTATTTCTCCATTGAATTTGAAGGATAGTTTTGCAGGATACATCAGTCTGGGTTGGAAATTTTTTTGTCTCAGAATCTGCAATATCTCGCTCCAAGCTCTTCTTGATTTCATGGTTTCTGTTGAGAAGTCTGCTGTGATTCTGATGGGCTTTCCTTTATAGGTGGATCTGTTTCTTTTCTCTAGCTGCTTTTAATATTGTGTTCTTTTGCTGGATGTCTGAGATTTTGACTATTATATGTGTAGGTGTGGCTTTATTTGGGTTATGGCTTGTTGGAGTTCTATATGCTTCATTTAACTGCACTTCAGTATCTCTTAACATGTTTGGGAAATTTTCTGCTATTATTTCTGCAAATATTCTGTTTATATCATTTGTGTTGCCTCCTGCTATTTCATTGATTTCTATTATTTGGATATTATTTTCTTTTGCCTCATCTTGGAGCTGTTGGATTAATTTTTCCTGGATCCTTGATGACTTTAAGAGATCCATTTATGGTCGCTAGCTGCCATGCTGTCTTCAAGATCTGAAATTCTATCTTCAGCTTCATTGAAGTGGTTTTGCAAGCTTTCAGTGGAAGTTTTCAATTCCTTCAATCTCTTTGAGTCTGTTCCATGCAGTCTAATTCATTCCTAAATTGTTCATGTAATGTTTCCATTTGTTTCCTATGTTCTTCTATTCTTTTATCTGTTTCTTCTCTATATGTGTGGAGCATTTCTCCCATTATTATTTTCACTTCATTTTTTTGTCTCAGAGATTGTTTCTGCTTTAATCTCTTCTATGGCCTGATGGAGTTGTTTCTTTACTTCAGATGTGATCGTTTCAGAAATTGCAGGTATGTGGCTTCCTAGTTCTCCTATATCATTGTTTCCTGGACTCGTTCTGGGTGGGGTTGAGTTCTGTGGCTGCGTTTTGCTCCTCTGTCTTGTCATTTTGGATGTCAGATGAAAAGTGTTGAGCTACTTACTATCCAGACAGCTCACAGGTGACTCTAGCAACCCTAGTTTACCTGCATATCAAACTTATCCCCAGATATTAGCTGACCGTGAAGCACTGGGCCCAGGAACCCCAGACGATTGCTGAGGTGCCAGGCTCAGAACCTACTTGCGATGGTGGGGGAAAGTTGTCTTGCCGGACAGTGCACCACTGTGGGCCTTACCCGTCAAAGGTCCGCTGTGAAGCCTGCTCTACTCTCTGTGAAGCTAGGCTCCTGCTCTGCAGGAAACTTCAGGAAAGTCTTGAAGGCGCTGCCACTCTGGTGGAGTTTATTCAACCAGCTAGAGTCTCGCAGGAAAAGCTGCTCCAGTAGCTCCGCCGAGCTGGTCTGGCACTCTGCAGGAATGTGGCGTGGGGGCGGGTGCAGGTGCTCTAATGGCGCCCGGGACGGGGCAGAGCACGATGTACCTTGGAAATGCTGCTCCCTTAGCTCTGCTGAGCTGGTCTCGCTCTCTGCGGGAAGGTGGTGTGGGTGCTCTAATGGCGCCCAGGGCTGGGCAGAGCACAGTGTACCTCGGAAATGCTGCTCCCTTAGCTCGGCCAAGTTGGTCTGGCGCTCTGCGGGAAAGTTGCATGGGCAGGGGCGCTCTAATGACACCCTACAGGGTCTTTAATTTAAGAATTTTTTGAAAAAAAGAAAGCTTCAATCAATATTTTGTCATTTACCACCTGGTGAGTCTTGGTCTGAATGTTGGACATGAACATTGAGACAGTGTACATGGAACAGTTATGACTCTAGAAAGGTGTCTGACCCTAAGCCACAAATTAACATTCATGTAGATCATTTTTTAAAAGTGAATCTTTTAAAAAAATCATATGGGCTTTTTGTTCCTGGCTAATTCTTCTTAGCCTTAGAGCATATCTGAGAGTAATGACAGGTAAAGACCAGATTATTTTCTGCAGCTTTGAGGAAATCTTCACTAGGTTGGCTGAGAGAGGAAAAGGCTGATGTCCTCAGTGGATGGGACTCCCTATACCTGAATTTGCTTCTTCCTCTGCTTTGGCTTAGCTGTCCAAGCATGAACTAGTCATCTAAATATGTTGAACCTATAATGTAAGAGTATAGGATGGTCTTTTGGCTTTCATCAAGACTTAAAGTAAAACAAGTATCTATAGAGGATGGGTTTAAAGATGAATACTTATTATTACAATCATCTAATACTGAGTGCTGGACCCAGACTTTGGGATAATGCTGGAAATTCCTCTAAGGGATGGTGAAAAGGATTGGAATTCAGTGAGGTGAACTTGTGGGGAGCAGTACAACCAAGACTTTTCTGTCACTCATACAACTCCCTAAAATTTCAGACACAAACTCTTACCTCAGATCGGTGCCTTAGCATGTGATCATATAAAAATTATTACTCTACAGTTTTTGTACCTTGTCTTTAGAAGCCAGTGTATCCTTGACTGTTACAGTACATCTCTGAATGGACTTGTACTGTTTTCTTTGGTCAGCAGCAGTAGGTGCTAGAGCAACTGTATCATACAGCACAAGTCTAGATCATGGTCTGACAAACCGTGTCCCTTGGGCTGAATCTGTCAAGGCCAACTGTTGTTTTATATGATTACCAGATAAGCTTTATTTGTATATTTTAACATGGTTAAATGTTATATCGTATAATGCTTGGTTTTTCCTTAACTTAAAACAGTCTCTGTATCTTTGAGAAAAACTTTTCAAACCCTTCATTCAATCACAATCCCCTCAAGACCAAGAAGTCCCAGGAAAAAGGACCATTTTGTTCCATTTTTTATCCTTAATATCCATCACAAGATGGAATATCTGAAGCTCCACACATTTTTAAAGAAAAATGGACTCAATATGTATAAAAATGCAAACAAGCACTCACAGTTATGAGGGATTAACTTTAGACTAACAAGTGTGTATGCTGGGCATAAACACTTTATTAAACCTGCATACGTGCATGAAAACAGTTCTTAACTTTTAGTACTGTGTTTATCCCTCCTCCTCCACCATTTCACAGCCTACTTCTACGTTTCCTACTTGACTACTATTTTTCAATTCTCCCTCTATTGTTTCATTTCCTGTTCTCCTCCAGTGGCCAATCATAAGAGGGCAGTAGATACCACTTTTGTACCTCCTTATTCTCCAGCCACGTGTGGACTGCAGGATGGCCGCACCTTTCTAGTTCTGTGTTGCCTTCCCCTTCATCCTCATGAATGAGGACAAGGCCAATATTAATCGCAGCAGTAATTCCAGGGCCCAGCAAAGGAACTAGGACATGGGAGGTGTGCTGTGTTGACTACAGAGTTTTACAATATACTCAAGTCTATGAGATGATCTCTGGGAACGGTGTTTTGGAAGAATATTCTAGACAGAGTGAATGGCATAAATAAAGGCACTGATGAGCAGGGACCTAAGAAACAAGATTTGTTTTGAGAATTACAAAGCTGGTATGATTGGTATGCTGAGCCATGGCAGAGTGAACAGAGGCGGTTAGGCTCTAGCACACATTTTCAAAGGACTCATGGGCAAACTAACACTGTCAGAGTTCTTTTTGAAGGCAAAGATCTCAAGCACTTAGCAGGGCCAGGCAGGGAAGAACAGGTGTAGGTGTGCACAAGGTGTTAAAGACAACTTCCTGTCACCTCAGTGTGAGGTACAGTCACAGGAGGAGAAGGCTCTGATGAACTACAGAGAGAGAGTATAGGAAATTATTGCAGCCTGACTTCCTGGACTTTGCTACAATTAGTTTTTTTTTTTTTTTAATGAGGATCTTCTCAGGTTACATAC
This sequence comes from Dinomys branickii, assembly GCA_004027595.1. Taxonomy (NCBI): domain Eukaryota; kingdom Metazoa; phylum Chordata; class Mammalia; order Rodentia; family Dinomyidae; genus Dinomys; species Dinomys branickii. The sequence continues at coordinate 23,096 of PVLD010012986.1, read as the reverse complement.
CGTAATAAAAAAATAAATAAAATGATACATAATAAAAGAACTCACATTTATTAAATAGCAAACATTTAATTCATGAAATTGGTGAATATTAAATGTCATGATCATATTAAAGAACGACAAGGGTAAGAGGAAAATGTCATTTGATAGTGTACTGGACGAAGTGTGAATTATTGCATGCTTTCTGGAAGACAATCTGGGATTAATTATTAAAGATAAACATATACATACTCTTTTACCCAGCAGTCTCACTTAGGACGCTGACTCTTAGAACTAAAAATTCAAATAATTAACCATATATGCATAAGAATATTTATACACTATTGTTTGCTTCACCTTGAATAAATTCGTGTACTTCCCTAATAGAATATTAGATAGATATTTGAAGAATAAACTATATCTGCATCCTGTGACTTTGAGAGCTATTGGTACTGCATTATTTTATTAGAAAAGCAACATACAGAGAAGTAGATGTGAAATTATTCCTTTATTGTTGGACAGTGTTGTGGTTCCCCTCTCTCCATAAACATCTGCAGATATTTATATTTGACTATATAAAGGCTGTAATGTTAGATGCGATAGACCCTCAAATCTAGAGAGCAGTAAGTATTTGTGAAAATGAGAAAGGAAATGGAGAAAAGGAGGAGAAACAAAATCCTACAAAACAGAAAAAAGGTAACCACAAAACACCATATAATGACATTTATTCCTTGTGATGTGATTTTAGTTTTCTTTCTTATGGCTCAAGAGCTAAGAATAATTTTCATATTTTTAAATGAGTATATATAAGTATCTCTGTAGTGACATTAATTCTGCCTCTTGACCCCTACAGCCTCCAATATTACATGTGACCTTTTGAGAAAAACCCCACTGACCCCTGGTCTATAGGAAAAACAGCCAACCTGTTAAAAGCTGGAGGAGGGTCACTGCTACTTTGAAATCTGCATGATAAATAATGGTAGATCTTTTCTCTATTTCTTAGTGACTTTGAGATCACCTCAACTTCATTTCAATGTTTTCGTTGTTTTCTTCTAAGCATTTCATGCTTTCTTCAGAAAGTCCTTTCCGTGGCTCTGCTGCAGGACTCTCTCACTGGTCCCAGTATCCTCTTCTCAGGGAATGGCAACATTTTAGAAGAGAAATGAAAGAAAACCCAAATGTATAGAAGGTATCAGATGCACGGTTGAGTTCCAATACTGTAAAGATGTTATTTCTCCAGAAATTCATCTCTATATGCAATGTTATGTCAATAAAATACAAGCTGATTTTTAAAATTAGCATTAGTATTTTGACAGGAATTGACAAATTGATTCTAATATGAAACTATGAAGTGTCTGTCTTGTAGGAGAACAAAGCCACAGGGCTTCACAGTGTTTATCAGGATGTATTATGCTTTGATAATACTTAAATCTCTATTGTTTTGATGTAGAGTAGACAAGTTAATCAACAGAACAGATTAGAGAGTCCAGAAATAAATCCACAGGTTTAGATACTTAGTTTAGGACAGGAGGGACAATCTGCAGAAATATGTGAGCATGACCTTTGTGAATGATGGTTTTGGGTTAACTACTAGGAGTAATGCAGCAGAAAATGCCCCCCCTTGTTGCCCAGGTAACCTCCAGTTTACTTTAGTTCCCCTTACAGTTCTGGTTGCTTCTGTTTCTCAGAAATGGCCGGACAGTGTGATGCATACTGTAAGAAACAAACAAAGACAGCCAAGTATTCTGCTTCTTGCTTGAAAACCCCATAAAAACCTCCCTCCCTGAGCGTTCGAGACCTAGTGTTTTTTTAGAGGTCAGTGCCCATCTATATATAGAAATCTACCTCCCAATCTTGGATGACCTTTTGGTGTTTCTGTTTACTGTAGCAGTAATATTGAACAAAAGAAGTAAATTTTGTTTTTAGATAAATTGAAAGTTAAAAAGCTAAGTTTCCAAAACAGATTTATAACCTTGTGTTAGGAAAAAGATTTTTAATGCCAGTCATAAAAACATCCGTAAAGGGAAAGATTGATAAATGAAGTGTATTTGCATTACAGCATTCCACTGGCAAGATGACTAGTTAGGGATAAATAGGATTTGAGTGGCAGATCCAGGTAAAAAGCGCTGGAGCTAACAGGTTTCACTATCCCTCTTACAAACCAGGGAGCCCTACTGGGTTCTATTGTAAACCGCATAGAGTTGATTTCATAGACTATCACTGAAAACAGAAACACTGTCATCCTATCTAACATAAAAAATTCCCAGCATTTTCAGATGGCCTCTTTTTCTCCTCTTTTGCTAGAGACTGCCAGTTTTGGGTGATTATTGGCATATTTAAAAATATCTACTTTTCACTTTCCAGCTACATTTAGCATCGGGTAGAAGCACAAGCAGATTAAACTTAATACAATTTAAAACCTTACTTATATTCAGATGTCTAATATTAATGGCTTTTAAGTAACTAATTGCTCTGCTATAGGTTTCATATTATTTATTCAATAAGACTTAGTCACTTCGAGAAGAATAGGTTTTATATAATGTCACTCATCTCACAATCTGCATAAACAAAAAACTTTTTCAAAATGGTAAACAATTTTGAGAAATAACATTTTTGGGTATTTTTCGTGCTGATCCATTTGATTTTGCTTTTGGAGTTTTCAACTCATTTGATTTATTACAAGTTGAAATCCTTCTGACTTTGAAATATGCTTAGATATAATGTCCTGTTATAAATATGATTTCTTTTTTTTATTTTAAAGACAAAAGAATGGAGACATATAAACCAGAATAAGCCATAAACAATACCAAAAATACAAAATTATACAGAATATAGTAGGGAATTATCACTGGATGTTGTATTACATAATGTTATCTTCACATTAGTTAACATATAAACATTAAAGGAAATACCAAATTATAGAGAAGATAGTAGGGAATTAGCACTGGATGCTGTATAATATAAAGTTATCTTCACTTCTGTTAATATAAAAACGATTGAGGAAATACAGAATTATAGAGAACATAGAAAGGAATTAGCTCTGGATGCTGTCCTACATAATGTTATCTTCACATTTGTTACCCAGTTACACAGATGATGGCCCATTTGATCATTCAATTTTCTCCTCTCTCATCTCCGTTGCCCTACCACTGAATCAGTCATCTTCCCTGTGATAATAACTGTACTCCTGTGTTTATCTATACCCCTGGGCTCTCACCTTGGGAAGAGATATAGCTGCCTCGGACTATACTATAACATACATGGGTGTATACAAACTGCCATGGTCGGAGGTGGAAAAGCATGTATGCTCACAGCGGACCGCCTGGCTCCGCCCCGTCACTGCACTATGGGTGGGGGTGGGTCTAGTCCGTGGGGTTCCCTCAGTGGGCCCCAGAGAGGAGCAGCCGTGGGGCCCAGAGCAGAGCAGCCACAGGACCCACAGTGGAGCAGCCATGGGGCATGCGCCCCCATCGGGGTGCCCTCGGTGACCCGTTTGGCTCTGTCCCATTACCTCGATGCCGGAGGCCCTTTCTTCTCCTCCTCCCTCCTCCTGATCTCCAGTATTACCATTCCCCACCCCCTTGCAGCTGGGCATTGGGCAAACTTATGATGCTTGGTATAAGGGCTTGAAATCTCCCCGGCCCATTCTCACTGTTAGTTCAGGGTATGAACTGAATTTAAAGACTAGTTCTAGAATAGAGTTGGAGGATTTTCTCAGGTCTCCTGTATAGAGTATGTTGTTTTTCGGACTCTCGGTCTGCTGCTTTTCATCTAATTTGTTGCTATGCGTTCATGCAAGGTTCATATGTGCAAGCAGTAAGGAGACCCTCTTGGTGCTCACATTAATAGTTTGGGGTTAGTCCTGAAGTCCGTGGATTCATCCCACTGTTGCCAGGAGCAGGTGGTGCTTGCTCAAGCCTCTGAGTCTCAAGGTGCTCCCAGAGTTCAGGGTGGGAGCTGAGTCCTGGCAACCCAGCTCATGCTTCCTGCCTGATGGAGTGAGAAGGGGGTGAAACCATGCAATCCACCTCCACCTGCATCTCCCTCCTATTGCAGTGCTGGAACCCCCGTTTGCTCCTCGGCTGGATCCCTGGGAGCCACTGTGGCTTCTCGTCGAGATTCCCCGCTGCTCTCCGCCGGTAGCCGCTCACCCAGTGGAGAGGCAGGGGGCCACCGCCTCAAGGCAGGTACAGAGCCGGGCATGGTGGGCTGTATACTAGTTGCATTGATTCTCTCCAGGCGCTGATTAGGAAGGTTGCCGCAGGGTGAGGACTCTGCCCCGGTGGCTGTCGTAACTTCTCATCCTCATGCTGGGTTCGACAACTGCTCCCAACCGCCATTGCCTCTTTTCCTGGCTGTGCCTTCCCCTCTTCAGCCCTGGACCAGCTCTCAGAACTCCGCTCTCCCCTGGCTGAGTCGGGAGGCTTCCGTGAGAGTGGATCTCTGAAGCTGAAGCTGTGCTGTTTCTTTCTAATGAATTGACCATTACATTTCTAAAGTTCTGAAATGGCCAACAGACCATTAAAAGATACCACTTTAGGCTTCTGCTTGAATCCAACAGCTTCAGAAAACTGCTGGCCTTGATTCAGGGCCATATAAATATGATTTCTTCCACAAAGCCTTCCATCATCTCTCCTCCCCTGAATGGGGTATAATCTCTTTCTCCTCAGACCATTTATTCCTTGGACTTAGTCTGTACCGTCTTTATTGCTATTATATTTGTGAACTCATGATCTAATGTTTATTGTGGATTTGTTATCTTTTAGTTAGACTGTAACCTCGCTAAGGGCTGGCTACATGGTCACGTGGTTGAAGTTTATATCTCTAGCACATTTGTGTGCATAAACTGATAGCACTGAGCATTTTGTTCAGAGACCAGTCAACACATGATACTCCCCCACTCCTCAAACGGCTTGGTTTGGTGCTGCACAAAGTTAGGGTGAGAGATTCCATGGTCCCTAAGGTGCCTTTCTTCCCCCCAAATCCCTGCCCATCATTACACTTAAGCTTATATACATGACTTTTATCTTTCCACTGGGTCTCAGGACCGTATTTATTTTTGTATTTAGCTTAGGCAGGAAAACAATTTGTCAGCAGTCTACCACATATCATGGTACATATGAAATTCATAGTTTAAAAAGTAAATTTGGGGCTGATGAGCTAGAGTTGTAGCCTTTAGTAAAGTGTGCTTCACAAAACACTGGCCCCTGAACTGTTAACAGGTTTGCCTACAAAAAGGTACAGGGGTTACTAGCCTGTACATGTGAAAAATGCTGGATTAAACAGAATTAGTCTTAGAAAAGACTAGAGCATCTTAGAATTAATTTGTTTGTGCATTGTGATGTTTGTGAAAAAGACTACAGCAATCAACATTTTAAAATTTCTAATTTAAATTTGTAAATAGAGTTAGTAATAATTATACTTTTAAAATTAAAAAGTAGATTCCTCAGTGAATTTCTTGAATGATACATGTTCTGTGGGATACATGGAGGAACAACTATATCCCTCGCACAATTGAGTATGATAAAAATATATTTTGAGTGAATGAATGAATGAACTGCTAGATCATTAGAGACAGTGTGAGACTCTTCTTCAAAGACAGCCTAGAAGAAGCCCAAGCACCTTCTAGTTCTTCCACGCTGTCTTGGCCCATACTTTCCTTTGGTCCAGGGATAATGGATTATCTCTCTCCAGGGCAAAAATATCTCATTGCCTTTTCCCCATGGACCATAGCTCTTGAAACTTCCTGCTCACCTCCCCTATAAGGCTTTACTAGTACCCAGTAGCTGCCTGCACTTCTGGTGGCCTTGGATCTAACCATATTTCAGACAAAGATGTTACAGTGTGAGGCGACTCATGGGTGGGGCTCTTGGAAGCACACGGAGGTAGCACCAGGCCATTGGCAATCTTGGGGCTTTTCGAGCATCTTCCAGGCTGGATTTATGACAACATCTCCTCGGCTTCTCAGGGTCATGGCACATTTGTTCCTAGCTCAGAGTTGTACTTAGAATTCAGGGAGGGAGAGCACGGGGAGACGCAGGGGTGGAGGAGTAAGAGTCAGGCGTCTCCTTTAAAGCAAGAACAAAGTGTTCATCTTGTCGATTGCGATCTCCTGGCTGACTTCTGTGTGCTTCAGTTATAATGAACTTCAATACATTTTATTGGGATTAGTGGCTTGTCAGCAGTTTTGGAACTTCGTACTAAGCACCGAGTGTAATAACACTGTTTATCTTCCATAGGGGTATGTTTTAGGGTGATGGGGAGATAAGTCAAGAGCACCCACACAGTTTTCATGAAACTTCCGTTTGGTTTTTGCTTTTGAGAAAACACAGGGCTAGACTTTTTTTTCCTTCTCTGCTTTTGTTCTGCAGAAATAACAGAGAAATACTTAGTGGAATCAAGTATGCCCTTAAGAAATTCTTGTGTAAGAGTTTTTAGATCAATGCTCAAACTAATCCCACACTCCCAGAAATTGACTTGCCTCTTGCAGTACATATCCTCTCCCATAGGGCAGAGCCAGGTTTATTAACCTCTGTTCATTTTGCTGTGATTCAGGGCAGCAGAGAGAGCAAACCACTTAGATGAAGTATCCGAAGTTTGGTTCTAGCCTCTCCTAAATGCATAATTTTGGGCAAGTCACCTTATCTCCTTGATTCTGGGGTCCTGTAGAAGAGGGGTTGGGGCAGGAGGGGCTAAAACACCTGCACTGTGTGCTTGCTTTCTGCCAGGTCTCATGCTATGCAATCCAGATACTTTGTCTTGCAAATTCTTTGCAAAACAAGGGCAAGGAAATGGGCATTTTCCTTTTAAAGTGAGGAACCTGGGATGTATCTTGAGTATGCCCCTAGTCTGAGGTCACACAGGTAGTGAGGGAGCAGAATTTTAATGTGTGCCCAGCATAGATGCCTGCTGTTAGCCACTAGCCACTAGGCTTTCCAACATTCTAGGCATGAGGCAGAAATAGCCCCAAAGAGTTTGCAAAGCCCTATATAAATGTGAGGCCTTATCTGAGCAGCTCTTCCGGGGTTACGTCCTGCAGGAAGTACTGGGAAGAGAAATAGTGCATTTCCTACTTGGAGGCATCTTCCAAACTAGCAGCACTTGTATTTGGCTGTGGACAGGTAGAACACTGAATAAAGGAAGAAGGTGAGCCGTTGTCTTGTCTACCGGCCCCATCCAGACTCCATTTTCTTCCACCTACTCTTGCGCTCACAGGACTGCCTCCCCTTGCTTTTCGGTGGCGTGTGACTCCCACAAGTCATATGCCATCTGGCTTGGGGCCTTTGCATTTGCCCTCCTCTCCGTGTGCAAAATTCTCCCTGCCGCTGTTGTCGGACATTCTTCGCAAACTCAATTCAAGTGTCAACCTGTCAGAGAGACCCAAGCCACTTGATTATTTTGCTTATATTTTTGTTTGTCCCTTAGTGAATTCTTTGGGGCTCCCAAGAAGAGGTTGTAGTTTGCCATGTGTGGTGACTTGCACAATGCCAGACTTTTATTAGATGCCCGGTAAGGAGGTGTTGAACAAAGCAATTGCTGCCTGGGCTTTACAAGCAATGAGACCTGGATATGTCCTGAGTCAGATGCTAAATGCTGCGGTCTCACTATGATTCCTATTAGCTCTGTCTATTTAAGAACAAGACGATCAAATTCTCTTCCTATCGTCTATGAATAGGGCCTTGTGTTCACTCTAATGTCCTCCTGCCATTCTTCTTGACATCACCTGTCTTTAGAGAAATTGTACCTTGGTGAAAAGCAAGGTCGTTGCAGTGATGCAGGACTTGGGTGAAATCTAATTCTATAAATTACCATGGGACTGTGGGGAGGCCGCTCAGCCTCTCTGAGCCTCAGTCTTTCCATGAATGAGATATTTTATAGGATTATCTTAAGTTTCGTTAAGATGTTAGCAGAGAATTTAGAATAGTGTCCAGCAACATGTTTTTCTTTTCTGCAAGGAATTTAATTTTCTTGGGAATAATTTTTGGTCCCTAGAGATGTGACATTACAGGTGGCTATCATTTGATTTATTGGTGTTGGAGGAGATCAAAAAGGTGGGGCCAGATGAGAAGGACACTGATTTTAGATGAAATTGCAATCCCTTCGAGGGCAAGGATTTTTGTCTAACCCAATATCACAATCAGTGAAAACTGCTAGCTCTTAGTGTACAAATAAAATTAAGCTAAAGTTAATAGTGATACAAGCCTGGTAGAAAATTTCTAATTTTGTGAACCACTTATACCATTTCCTTGAAATACGAATACAGCAAATATTCTATGAGATGTTTAGAAAGAAAAAAAATTCTTAGGCAGAAAAACCATGTCGGTGCTGACCCTAGTTCTGGGAAGCATGTCTAGGTCACAAAGGGTTGGATAGAAGCTGGAGTTACAATCGTGAGCCAGCCTGGATGCTTCCCCAGGTTTTTGTGGGTTTTTGGACGTATATGGATCTACCCTCTCATTACTATCAGTGTCTTATTGTAATTAGTACTAAATTAAGAAGACTACTTTAACAGGGAAATTAAGACTATTTCAAGGAGGGAGGTCTTTTTGTGAAGTTGAAAGTAGTTCTTCCAAAATTTAACCTATAATAACTTAGTTTCTGAGCCCCTAATCTTTTCCCCTTACCCTAAAACAGATGGAAGAATTACATATGATTTATGTGTTAAGTAAATATATAGGCATATAACTCTACAAAGAAAAATGCATCTGATGTGACTATAAATAATAAAGAACAAATATAATTAATAAACATTGCCAAACAATCAATAACTTTATCTAAGGCATTAGTAAAGAACATTGTTAAAGACAAGTTGAGATAGTATCAGCTTATTAAAGAGAAGTCAGGACTAGTTTTCATGTGCCCTTGTGATATATTAATTGCTGTGGAGCAACTAATGTCTGTGATATTTCATTTTATCCCACAGAGCCTTTTGGGGAAGAAATCAGTGTTGGTGTAAAATCCATTGATTCAAGGCGCTATCACCCAAGGTCAAGTAAGGGTGAAACTGATACTTCTAATATTTGCTAAATGGGGATGATGTCTTTTGTCCATGGTCCCAAGATCTCCCATTTTTATGAGATAGGTTGTACTGGTCCTGTCAGTACTGCTCACTTTTTACTTCCATTTATTGATGGGTAGCCCCATTCCAATGATTTACTTATCCTAATTATTGTGAAAGAGTAGACAAATTGCCTACTTTTTCAATTAACTTGTGAAATTATTATTTTAATTGTGCATGCTTGTGGGCTGCCGTGTGATCATTTCATGCATATATATGATGTATAATGATCAACTCAGGGCAGTTAACCTTTACATCTCCTGAAGCATCTTTTAATAGTGATTTTTATTGAACACACAATAGTTGTTCATACTGATGGGGTGCTGCATGATCTTTCAATGCGTGCATATGCTGTGCAGTGATCAGGTCAGGGAAATTAACAATTCCATCATCTCACCATTGCTTTATGTTTGATATCCGGGTTCTTGCAAAATGTTCTAAGAAATTTCAACATTGTTTTGGTGAATGATTCACCTAATAGTTGTTATTCTAGTGCACGAGATTTAGTAATTTAATAATTCTAATGCAGAGGTTTTTCTTTAGAGTATCACAGGATGGTCAGAAATTTAGTTTTAAACCAAATCTTCAAGGTTATAACATCAGGGCAAATCTCCAAAATAGATACAAGTACAGAATCTATTTTGTCTAAATAATTTTGACTGGCTTTAAAAAACTAAAATATAAGCTTTTAAATTTCCCAGCTCATAACCCTGGCTCTTCACCTCCCCCAGGTTCTATGAGGGGGGATCAATAGTTGCACATTTCCTAGGCTCAGTGCTATGGCTAATGAAGCTGTGTCTCTCACACGGAGACAAACAACCAGTGTAATGGAAAGATAATTATAAACAAGTAAATTATTGGAATTGAACAGAAAACCAATTTTAAGATGTAGTTTTCTTCTATACAAAGTTTTCTTGTTTTGAGGGAGTCATCTAATACAGTGAACAAACGTAATCAAGTCCAATGTCAGAGTATTTGACATTGAAGAAAAATTCACTCTTTTGAGCAGTCACTTGGAAACCAATTATCAGACCAGACAAAGGGATGATTTTTTTCCCCCAAACACAATAGTAAGATTTAAAGCATGGAAGATGCTGATAATGGCAGGATTTGTTTTTGTACTAAAGAATATTTGCCGCATTTTAAAATTAGATAAAAATGTAACATTTAATAAAAGCAGATCTTAGACATTTTTAGAGTACAGGAAATTCCCTGCAGATTACAGTCCTACAAATATCCTAGAAATAGCGGTACAGAGAATGAAGAAGTGATCCTGAATTGTTCACTGGTTTGTCAGAGGAAAAATGGCTATACACCAATAAATGTTAATAATCTTGTAAATTTTCGGATTTTTGGCCAAAGAGAGTCAAAAATTGCCATCGTGGTAGACATTTCTTGCTTTTGTAAAAACAAACCAGAAGAACTTTCATTAGGAAACAATTCTCTGCATGTAAAAATATATTAAATGATTTTTGCTTCCCTAAGCTTATTGTTAACCGGCTGTGTCCTGCTTCTCAGTTATGGTTTCTGTAACCTGTTCATGTCGCCATGCACCTTTCTCTTTGTGGAAATTTCATGAGATTTCCAGTGTTCTCAGCAGTCCTTCTTTGAGCGAATCCAAGGCACGCTCAGTATCCGAACTTGATCTCTTTGATCTGTCTTCCTCTGGGTCATACGTCAAGGTGTCTACTTCTGCCTGTGCACACTTGTTAAATGTGATGGATTTTGAAGAAAAATCTTCAAGCTGTGTGACAGTAAGCTTCATTTTTCTAAATTTAAATTCACCTGAGGATAGAGGTTGGGCAAGGTAGTTTAGCTTTTGGTGAGCTGTTGAGATAATATGGAATATAAATCTTTGAAGTTATAAAGACTTAAATTACAAACACTAACATAGTATTCTTTAAGTGCTGTGAGTAAGGAAGACAAGATCACTACTAAAAGCTTGAGTTCTCTCCCTTTTTCAGGAATATGCCCAAGAAATATGAAAGAATACCATCACAAAGATGGGTGATTTCAGGTTGAGCATGGTGATGCACACCTGTAATCCTAGCACTCTGGAGGCTAAAGCAGGAGGATTGCTGTGAATCTGCGGCCAACCTACACTACATAGCCAGATCTTGTCTCAAAAAAACAAAGATGTGTGATATTTTAGGAGAAAACACTTCTAGGAAATTATCAAGAGAAGGAATCTATATAAGAGTCTACAAAAAACTGAAAATCATAGTTTTCTTCCTTCCCAAACTTACTAATAAAAAGTGCAGATCTCATCAGGATTCTGGTGGTAGAGATTCTGAGGCTCAATTCAAATGTTTCACAAGTGAAAGATGGACCATTGTACAGTTTTTCTGGGTATCAACTAAGTTTGAGCACATTAAAGCCTAAAGATAACAATATGTAATATAATAACCACTGTTTATTCCTATCACTTTGCTTTGAAACTCTGTGTCACCTCTAATGTTCTTGCTTTGTTTTGTTTATGCCTGTGATGTTGGTATGCTGCTATTGTTCTTTTTTCTTTTACTACTTTCTTTAAAATAAGAAAAGAATAATAGCCTATATTTAGAAATGCCTTGTGTTTGGTGCTATCTTAATAAATGTTTAATAAGCACATTTTGGGAAGTTAATGCTCTCCAAGGCAAATAGACCATTTTAAAGGTAAGAAAATGGTTACATAGAGAGAGAAACAGTTGTGAAATTCATGTCCCAAGCTTATATACTTGTATACCAAACTATAAACCTTTCTTGGATTTTGAAAAGGTACTTAGGAATTCAATAAAATGTTTTATGGTACCTTATTGTCTGTATGAGTCAGTTTTCCTGTTGCTGGTCCAAAATATCTGACACTTGGAACTTAGGGCAAGGGAGCATGAATTTGCCTTAGAGTTTCAGAGGGGTTAGTCCATGGTTGGTGGGCTCCAGAGCAAAACCATCATGGCAGAAGGATGGGGTGGAGCAAAGGTGCTAATTTTATGGTGGTTGGAAGTAGAACGAGGGAGCGGTGGCCAGTGAGAGATACACCTTCTAGTGACCCACCTCCACCTGGGGCCCACTTCCTAACTGCATACTCTGCTGCGAACATTGGTGGGATAATCTACTGATGAGAGTGGCACACCCCTTAGCAATCACCTTTCCAGAAGTCTCTTAATGCCGTTAAATTGACATCTAAGCTGTCATCACAACACCCAAATGATGCTCCCAGAAGCCACACACTCCACATGTGTTTGATGCTGGTGTTAAGCCAGTGTGGGTTACTGATACCTGAGAATACTGTCATTGGTGGGGACTGGGCTGCTTTCCAAGGAGAAGGCCACACACTGGCAAGATCCCTTAATTTCTAGCTAGTACAAGACAAATATTTCCTTTCTAGTGTCATTTCCTCATTTTCACCTTCATGAACTATTATTTCTTCATGTACTAGTTATTTATTGTGAGGATTCCCTAAATGAGTATGCCCTGCAACTGAGTACTCCTAAGCCTTTGGTCATAACCTACAAAGCCTCAGCCCATCTCTGATGGACATATTCCTGTTCAACCTTAATGTTCTAGTGGAAAATCTTCCTTAAGGTCATGCTTTTATTTTAGTTCAGTACAATAAACCCTTGTAATCTACTATATCCTTGTAGCACTTTGTACATACCCTTCTTAGTATATTGTTATGGGTGATACATTGTGTCAACCTGGGGAGTCTAGAGGTTTGGCTGAGTGACTCAGCAGGAAGCCAAGGTGCTTACTTTGTATACATCCTGAGCCTGTGGAAGAGGAGGGCATGCATGGAGATTATGTGAGAGCTACACCCCCTGGGTGGGGGTAGCCTGTTTACAATGTAGGAGTGGGAAAGAGGCTGCTTGCTGCCATTCCTCCCTTTTGCTCTGGTTGTTTTTGCTGTGTTCTGCTGCCATGAAAGTTTGCCCTCTGCCATGTGCCACTCTGCCTCAGAACCAGCCAAATATGGACTGAAACCTCCACAAACTGTGAGCTAAATAAACCTTTCCTTCCTTCATTTTGGGCGTTGGGTATTTTGTCTCAGGAAGGAGAAAAAAGTAACCAAGACACATATACTGTATTCTTTCCATGATTATTTGCTTACAATAGTTTTTCTGCAAGATTGGATTCTATGGTAACAAAGATCATAATATATAATGAGGGCACGTTCCTTGGCACATGGCAGACAGTTCATACTGTTGTATAGTTTTTTGGGCAAATGAACAAGAAGTTTGATGTAAAGAAGTACTTTATGAAGATGAGGAAATTATGGCTGTATTATTCTTCAGATTTAAAAGGTGATTGACTTATTTGGCTTTGCCTTGGTTACTTTTCTCCCATTGCTGGGACAAAATACCTGACACCCAAAATTAGGGAAGGAAAAAAGTTTATTTAGCTCATAGTTTATGGAGGTTTCAGTCCATAATCAGCCGGCTCCAAGGGAGGGTGGCACACACAGAGGGGCAACAGTTCACGGCAGCAGGAGGCAAGGGCAACAAGAGCAAAAAGGGAGGAGCAGCAGAGAGCCAGCGTCTTTTCTTCCCTTATATCCTATGCAGGCTCCCACCTAGGGGTGTATAACTCACACCCATAATCCCAGCAGGCTACTCACCTATGAGTACAACACTCACACCCATAATCCCAGCATTGGACCGCGAACCAATCAAAAACTCTAGGAGCCCACCCTACAACTGTATGAGGCTTTGGGGCTACCTCCAGACACAAACTATGACAGGCCTCGTATTATTTCTAACTTTTATTAAACAACTAACATATTTTCAGCGTCTGTTTGTCACAGAGTAGCTTTATCAGAGTTTCTAAAATTTTAGCTCTTTAGAGAACTTTATCAGTCTCTTCAGTGTTTCTTGCAGTCTTGCACATGTGGATCACACTTTACGTGGGCCTCTGGCTGCAGTTAATGTTAGAGGAGCCCTGCAATTCTGAGTGGTACTGGTAGAAGATGTCACAGAAAGGGAGAGAATAGAGCTCCCTGACATTGTATTAAAAGTAATTATAGCATGGTTCAGTTTCTGTGGGGAAGCTGGTCGTTCTTCAAAAAGTTAGAGTGGTTTCATTCCTGGGTGTATGCCCCAAATAATTCCAAACAGCTACTCAAAAGCTACATGTATTGGTGTGTTCACAGCAGCATTCTTAAACAGCCAAAGGATGAAAACAGTGCAAATGATCACCAATGTATAAATGCATAAATACATTTTGGTTCTTCCATGCTGTGGAATATTGTATTGGCCATAAAGAAGAGTGAAGAGCTGATACATGGTAAAACCTGGATGAACCTCAAAAGCATGATGCTAAGTGAAGGGTCAGAAATAAAGGGTCACATACCTTTGGTGATTGAACTGATCACAGAGATCCAGAATAGGTAACTCAGAGAGAAAGAAAAGGTTGGTGGTTGCTGGGGAACAGGAAGAGTGGGAAATGGTGAGCTACTGCTAGTAAGTGTGGGGTTTCCTTTAGGGGTAAAGGCGTGTTTTAGAACTAGATGGAGGTGTTGTTTTCACAGCCCAGGGAAGTTATGAGGTCAGGGTGATACTATGTGGGCAGGACCTGCTGCTAGTCTGCAAGATGTAGGGCAGTCAGAAGCAAGAAATTAGTCAGCTTCCAGCTACGGAAAAGGCAAGAAACCAAGTGCTCACTGGAAGGAACACATGCCCTCAAGTTTAGCCTGGAGACCATGTTGGACATCTGACCCACAGAACAATAAGGTAATATATTTAGAATTTTGTAAGCTAAACACAGGTAACAGAATATCATGCATTGGGCCAACTGCTGAAAAGAGTTTCAGGTGTCTTCTAATGCAATTGTTTGCAATAAGGTTTCCAGGGTCACACAGCTAATTGTCCCAAATACTCCAGAAATAGTGTTTCCTCCTAGAAATGAAAAGGCAGGAAGGGAACAGACAAGGGGTGAACGAAGACACTGTCCTCACTTCATTAAAGAAGGAGGAAAAATAGTTGTATTAAGTAACCCGGTCCACAAGTCACACCTAGAACTATAGATTTTATTTTTGAAAATACTTACGAACAACAGACTAATGCAGATATGTGAGCAATAATTTAAAATGATGCTGTGGAGGACAGAAGGGCTTAGGATAGAAGCCGTCAGTTTCTCCTACGCTGTCACGGCACTTACCTCAACTGTTTTCCTAAAGCTTTTCCTGGCATAGCTTAAATTTTATTACATACTGCTAATGTGTGTTGACATTTAACAATTTGACATTTTAGAATACAGTGCTTATTAAGAGAAGTGTGCATGTGCCCTAATTTATGGACAGGAAGACTGAGGCATGGAGAAGTGGGCTTGCCTGACACAACACTCCTAGAAGGCGCTGGAGGCAGGATTTGAAGCCAGACTCTGTAGCTTTGGAGTCCATGCTCCTAGCGACCAGGCCACGCTGTTCACAAGGGAGAAAGTGAGACTTAGTGTGGTTAAGCAGTACTGTCAAGCTCTGGGCAAAGCTGAGATTTCAACCTCGTTGGACATGGGTTCTAGGGCTTTTTTCCACATTTTACTGCCTCAGGAGGAAGCTGTCCATTAAAACAGCCTATGACTATCTTCATCCTGCTTGTGGTGGAGGGAGAAGGAGAGAAGGACAGAAGGAGAGAGGGGAGAGAGAGAGAGAGAGAGAGAGAATAATCACTTTCTAGCAATATCAGTTTTAAAAAGGCCTTTGTCAGTATAATCTTTTTATAGCATATTTTTTGGCATGCACCAAATTAAATTTCTATTTATTATCTTCCTTTTAAAAAATAGTAGGGTTTTTGTCAGGCAGCAATCTGTCTAATGTTCTTCCACTATTGTGTGGTTGCTGTCCTGGAAGTCTGCTAGCCCAAAATGGTTGTGGCATTTCCTCTGTGGCTTAGTCCACAAGACCTGAATCCTGGAGCTGTGGTTACGGCCGTCTCACCATATTAACTTTGCCTCTTTCTGAAAATATCGACTTGAGATAACTCCCCGACTGCTAGCTTTCTTTGCACTAGATCAGAGATTTTTCAGACTCCAGATGCAACCCTAGGCATCTTTTGGTGATGTGCGAAATTGTCCGTAGGGTGGGAGAGAGTGAAGATTAAGGGGCAGGTAAGTAGTCAGGAGAAAAGATGAGGGGTGGATCAGCCTCTTCCCATTTCATTGGCCACCTTAACCCTTTGGATATTCCCACAAAATTTTGTTGGGAGAAAGTATGTAAGCTATAGAGAAAAATCTTCACTGTCCCAGGTATAGAAGAATATGTAGAACTAGAAGAATGGAAGTGAAAAAGGGAATAAAATAAAAGTACCATTTAAAATAACGAGAAAACCAGGTACACTGTATGTATATAACGTGTCTCAATAGGATCCTTAACCATAGGAAGGTTCTGGAAACTGAACACCCATCAAGCTTCATTCTGTGGTATAGCAGGCAGCATTTGCCAAGGAGAATTTAAAAGAGAGAAAGAGCTAGAAAAGAAAAAGATTGAGTGGGTTAAATAGAATAAAATCAAAGTCTTCCTTCTGGGGACGTAGCTCCTTAATAATTGAATTCACTGCAGACTCAGGTGAAGGCAGTGAATGCTCTGAGGAAGTCCAGAGGCTGGGCTGCAGCAAAGACACAAGGGAAGAACCAGACTGCCACCCTGAGGCCAAGCGCGAAGAAAGAGGGCTAGAGAGCTGCCGGAGCCTTTGCAGCCCAATAGGGCGCCTGTTCTGCTGTCCAAGTACCCGAAGCTGCTTTGCATTTCTGAGCAGTAATTTTATAAAATTTTCCTTGGCAACTGATGTGGTCACATGGTAAAACAAAGCAAATGATCCAGGAAAGTACAGGACAAGGTAAGGCTGGCTTAGCCCCTAAATTTTCCTCCTCAGGGGCAATATTGTTTCCAGTTTATGGTTTATGCTGTGCACTTCCACCAAGTGATATATGCATATGTTCCTTGGAAGCCACCAACCTGCACTCATGCCCCGATTTCCTTTCAATGTAACTACAGGTTTTGGACATGGTTTCCTTCTTTTCCCTGACTGCATGACCATTATTGGATGAACATTAGAATTCACTCATTCATTCCTACACTAATGAACATTTACTTTGTTTTCAGTATTTTTCCACTATAAACAATGTTGCAATGAATATATTTGTCCATAGATCATTGTGCATAAGGGCACGGCTGTAGAAAATTTTCCTAGAAACAGAAATATTAAAAGGTATGTGAATGTACCTGTTATGGTTGATACATTGTGTCAACTTGGGAAATCTAGAGGTTTGGCTGAGTGACTCAGCAGGAAGCCAGGGTGCTTACTTTGTACACATCCTGAGCCTGTGGAAGAGGAGGGCATGGAGATTGTGTGAGAGCTACACGCCCCCTGGGTAGGGGTAGGTTGTTTACAATGTAAGGGAGAGAAAGTCTGCTTGCCGCCTTTCCTCCTTTTTGCTGGTTGTTTTTGCTGTGCTCTGCTGCCATGAACATTTGTCCTCTGCCATGTGCCACTCTGCCTCTGAGCCAGCCAAATATGGACTGAAATCTCCCAAACTATAAGCTAAATAAACCTTTCCTCCCTTCATTTTGGACACTGGGTATTTTGTCTCAGTGAGAAAAAAGTAAGCAAGACAGTACCTTTGCAATGGGTGTGGAAAACTGTACTGTTGAAAGATGAAGTAACACTCCTCTCAGCAATGCCTGAGGGTGCCTGATGTCTCACATGCTTCTAATCTTTAAACTACTATGCCATGCTTGACCAGAATTCTCTTTCTACATTTTCTGTATTCTTCAACACTGTTTACACATACAGCACAGATGACTTTAAAGAGAGAGCAGCTGGTTAGGTTACTGCAAACACACTTCGACTGTTTCTCAAGCATTCTGCATGGTGGTTTGAAAGGGTCTCTGAGGAAGCATTAGAAATCCTTCCTTGCTTTGAGAACCTATTCGGCTGCTGAGTCTGAGAAACTGCCCAGGATGAGGGGGCCATGCACAGGTGCAGCGGTGGGGGAGTTGTGGGGAGGGATGCAGGGGTGCTTCTGGAGGTTCTGACTTCTGACCTGGAACTCAAGGCTGAAGTGAAGATTTACACTTTCATTATTCTACAGTCTTTTGCACCTGCCGTGCTCCATGCTAAGATAGAATGAGCACGATGTGTTCTGCCCCATTTTACTTTCTTATCCCTTTAGCTTCTCTTACAAGGGAGGACTAGATTTCTTGACAATGGCATAGTACTTAAGAATAGTACTTAAGCTATACATGTATAATTTTTGTTGTCTGCATTTTATTTTTCTTCCATATTAGGTTAGGGTACCCTAGTAGGCAAATATTTCTTATCAGCTCTGCTATTTCTTTACTGATTCTTCTACTGATTTTATAGAGATCGAATCCCTTTGACGCTTGAAACAATGGTAAAGTGTGTCCTGTGCTGCCTTCGGGCTTGCCATGCAGTTGCCCCTCCTTTGTGCCTCCTAGCTGAGCTTTCCTCTCTCTGGGGACAGGAGGGGACTCTGGTCATGATGTTGTCTACCAAAAGGGTCCCTGGGTGCCTGTGTCTGTCCTCCCACTGGAAGGTATAATAGGCGTGAGCTGGCTCGCGGATTGCATTTATTCCACGTTCAGCTCTTCCACATTTGTGTGACAGCTATGAATACGGAGGCTTTTAGTAAATATGCCTTTGGGAATGCTTTTGAAGATACAGAGCACAGTCTTCAATGCTATTTTTAATGGATGTTTAACTTTTCTGACCTGTGGATCTTTTGGTAAATTATCTGCACCTCCCAAGGCAAAGATTTCCCTTAGGCAACGATGCTGCTATGTCTACAGTAACATCTGAAACTCAGGGTTTACTGCATTTTGTCTTTTCCTACCTCACACAGCTTGCCTTGTGCATCTGCCCGTGGACCTTAACTGTACAGACACATGCTAATTCCTTTCTGGTCCTTGCAGCACACTGTATTTCAGAGGTCATTTTCCTGAGAGCTGTGACTAATTCAGGATGCAGAGGAGCTCTCTAAATATCTTCTCCTACAAGAGAAGGAAGTAATTTGTGACCTGACAAGAGGGTTAACACCAGATGGTCATAGTTTAGTGAGTTTAATTACTGGCATTTCTATATAATATCACCCCAAATGACATCTGGGTTGGAACCAAAACGAGATTCCTTTTGGGTGAGCACAACACAACAGGCCATGCCAAGCTCTGAGCTGTCTAATCCTTGTGCTCATGCACATGGGCTGTGGTGACATTTCTGAGTCTGATTTGCACTTAGCTAAGATGAGCTTTTTAATAAAATGGAAAGATAGAATTGGCATTAGCTACTTTCAACTAAGAAGCAAAGAGCACAGCTTGAACATGAGAAGGAAAAATGCTTAAATAAAAAGATCAAAGAATTCTTCCTCATTCCCTGGGCTGACATCTATTCAATCCCTTAACAAATACTGGGTCATAATGGAAATGAAATTAAAACTTTCACCAACATGGTGCATTACATTAATTTCACATTTATTTTCCTGAAGTCGGGGCAGGCGCTGAGTGCATCGCAGGAAATCTGGTCTGTAGTAAGCATGATCCACTGACCACTACCCTCAGCTTCACCCAGAACCTTGCTAGGGATGCGGAGCCTTAGGGCCAGTACACAGATGTGCTTAATCAGTCTGCATTTAACAGGACCCCTCAGGAGACGTGGACACACGAAAATTGAGCATGGCTGGCCCGTTGTGTTGCATTTCTGCTGAACGGCTTTCTCTCATAAAATAGCCAAAGGACCAGGCGCTTGAGAGATATAAACTCAGGGCCAGATCTGAGAAATTTCCAGCCACACAGAGAGGAACGCACGCCAGACTCCACGGTGCCAAACTGAGCAGTGCGCCGTTTACTCTGTTTTATTGCCCTGAAACTATGCACTCAGCTACTTGTGAGGCTTCCAAAATACAATGGATCTACGGAAAAATAATAATGCGGAGGTTTTCTAAGGCTCTTGGCAGCCGAAGGAATTTCTACGGGGACTCCGTTTAAGTAGAGTGTGACGTTGGAAGTGACTGAATTCGGATATAGAGCAGAGCGGAATTCTTTAGCACTTGCTCGGTGTTCATCAGTCTGAATGCAGAGAGAGGAATGTGTATGTAATGGATTCTAGCATCTACCCTTTAGGATTTCCGAGTGCTTTGTGGATGGAGGCCCAAGTGTCTTGAGCAAAACTGGTTGCCTGTGTGTTTTAGCGAGAAATGAGCTGCTTCTGTCCTCTCCAGAAGGATCTACTTCAGTTAGCATCTTCCTCCTACTCCCCTCCCTCCCTCTGCGTTTTTGTTTTGGCCATAGACAGCTAAAGTACTGGCCAATGAAGGAAAACAGATTTTCCAATGAATCGTTCTACACTGTGAAAAAAAATGAGATTAGAGGGATGCCTAAACTAATTTCAGGTTATTACAGTCTTTATCTACAACCTAATTCTCTGTAGTTTCACTTCTGCTTTATGAACAGAAATTTAAAGCCAGTACATTTAATCATCTGTATCACTTAGTGCCTTTTTGACTGAAGCACTGCAGCATCCTCTTTAATTTCCATGTGAATGAATTTCACCTTTAATGACATTCAAAGACAATTATGGTGTCTTTATGAAAAACGATGTTATCCTGATACCAGCAATAAAATAACCATGTCCTAATGCCAATAAATGTACAAACTGTATCTGTCATCTTTCAGCGTTCTTGGCTCTGTTTTGAAAACCATAGCAAACCGTAAGATTTTTTATTTGTGAGCTGCACAGATGCACAGCCACAGCCCTTGACCTCTTCCCTTGGTTGAATGCTCTGGAAATGGAGCTCTGGAAATGTCCATTAATAGGCAGAGTGATTTGGTCAATGCCCACATCAGATGGGATATTGCAGACTTCCGAGCATGTGGGTATGAGATGGAGCAGGGACAGGAGGCTCTATCCCCAAGTGCTGTCTGCTCTGGGTCAAGAGGATCCACTGCTGTGACAACACACACTTGCAAGTCCTGCTTCAGGCGCTACCCTTCCAGTACCAAAGTACCAGCTCAAGGTCCTCCTGGAATCAGGATGGGACCTGGGATCTTGTGAATCCTCACATCTTTGTTCTTGGGATGAGACGGCTGAGACTTGAAATAAGCTGAATAGTAGTTTTGGTTAATTTTATGTTGTTAATCAATCAGTTGACAGGGTGGCCTATTCTATACGAATCAATTTAGAGAGTGTTTATGCCCAGCATCGTATCAGAAATCCTGTAGGATTTAAAGCTGTACAGACCAATCCTTCCTCGAGCAGCTCACTTTCTTGGTTAGGAAAGTAACTTGACAGACAGGAAATAATTAAAGAATAAGCAAAGCACACACTTTGTCCTTGTAGTCAGCACAGAGCCTGTGTTCTAGGATAATAGCCTGCTCTGTGTTTATTTTGGGTTTTGATTGCAGAAGTCACAATCACTGAATACGGATGGTTTTCAGATATGGGGCGCCATGTGGGATTCAGGGGTAGAGGGAAGCTCCTCAGCAGAGCACACTGAGTAGATGTGAGCACTAGGGAAGTCACCCTCAATCAGGCAGTCAGAGTAAGTCACACAGGTGAGAGGAGAGTGCAAGACAGACGGAAAGGTAAGAGACGCGTGTGATGGGGGAATGAGTAGCCACCGGGTGATAGAGGTGAATTAAGATTGGGCCAGGAGTCAGAGGAACTCGGCTGCCAAGCGGGAGTACCTGAACTTGATCCCGGGAGCTCTGGTACCTGGATATATTCCCCTATAGAAAAACAGAAGGCACAAGGAAGTGCGCCACAGTTCCAAGAGTGGCTGTGAGATTCGCACAGTTCTCTCCATTTTCTGTCCTCTCAAGAAATAGATTGAGTCCAGATAGGAGGAAGGAAGTGCACACGTTTAGTATGCTTTTAATTCTGGAATTACTGACCACGACTCGTTAGGTACTACGGGCTGCGGGACCAACTAAGTCAGACGCAGACACTGCCCTGCCCTCTGGGGAATTCTGACTCATCAGCTAGTAGTTATTAAGTTGAACTGGAAGGATTTTGACAACAGAACCTTCGGGTGTTTTGTGAAGCACGTGGGGGCCGATTTATCTGGCTGGGGCCATAACGACTGACAACTCCATCCAGAGGAAGTGACACTAGGCTGAAAACTGAAGGACACAGTGCAGTCTCCCGAGTGATGGGAAGGAAGCAGCACCACTTCAGGCCGAGGGTGATAGCGTGCAGAGGCCTATGTGCCCCCGGGAGCCCAGGCAAGTGCTCACCGTCATTTTCTGGGCAGCTGTCCCCAGCAACAGGGACTCAGCTCACAAGGAAGACCAGGAAAATTGTGGTGCTGTTTACTTAGTGAACAGGTCACTGAACACACACGGGGGTGTTTGTCCTTATTAAAGGATGTTATTACCTGAAACAGGCTAATGGAGAATTCATGCAGTAATGGGATCTGGAAGCCAAAGGCCACATTTATGACCTTTTTAGTACGCCAGCCAGTCCCCAGGGGGCCAGTAACGGCAGATGATTCTTGTTCAAAAGACCAACAATTTGATTTGGAGAAGGCCAGCACCTCCCCGGGGATGGCTGCTCCCCCGTGGCAGCGAGCTGTGGCAGGTAGGCCGCTACAGGCCTCGCTGTGAGCTCAGGCCCAGAGAGGGGACTGCAGGGCTCGGGTTTGCCTGTGGGGTGTAATTATGTGGCCCACTTAGCTGTCTCAAGCAGGTCAACCCTGGAAAAATAGGGCTCGCTCCTCTTTTCAGCAGCGCATGAACAAAAGGGAACTTAAAATCAATTAGAGAGAAAGAGGAAACCTATTTCTGTCCTTTTGAAGACAAAAGATGTAACACAATTGGTTAAAATTCAGAGAGATGAAAATCTCCTGGGCGGTGGGGGAAACGCAGCCCGGCGTTGGATTCAAAGACAGACTTGTGCTGCCATCTAGTGTTGGGCCGGGCGCCCTCCACCCGAGTACCCACCGCTCTTTCAGCAAAACGCCTTAAATGGTATCTATTATCATTATATTATGTTTCTAGTGGGAAATAACATATTTATTCATGAGCCTTCCCATTCTTGGTGTTCTGGAAAATATCAGAAAATACCCAGCCCCCGTTTAGTTT
>PVLD010012985.1:0-57890 GCA_004027595.1 Dinomys branickii | reverse complement strand
AGGAATCAAACTCAGGATCTTGCATTTGCCAGGCAGGCACTTGTACCACTGAGTTATATCCCCAGCCCTCCTCTAGTCAGGAGGGCACTAATTGCCTGAAGGGTAGTGTGCAGACCTTAAGGGGACCAGGCCTTGCAGGTGGGAAATGAATGGGATTCAGTGATAATAGCTGGTAACTCACAGTTTTATGGGGAGATCACGCTGTGCAGTACTGGTACATTGCTTTCAGTTTAAAAGCTCCCTTGAGTGGGAACACTCAAGAGGCAGAGCCTTGTTCTAAAGGCGTCCCTGTCCTTAGTATTTTATATCCAGACATCTTTGTTGACAGCCCACTTGTTTCAGTCCTAAGTCTGTTTGTTTTATATTCTATTTGTCTATAGTTTTACACACTTTTGCAAATAAAACCCTTTATAAGGCCAAGTGTGGTGGCACATGCTTATAATCCCAGCACTCAGTAGGCTGAGGCAGGAGGACCACCATGAATTTGAGGCCAACTTAGGTTACATAGTAACTTCAAGGCTGGCCTGAACTACATAGCAAGACCCTGTCTAGAATTAATTAATTAATTAATTAATTATGACATATTATGATACAGAAATATAAAATGTTAGCTGTTGGAAGAAATTTGTGATTATCTTACCCAAGTGTTTTGTTTTATAAAACCTGAAGTCGGTAGGCAGTTTGAGTGGTTAATTATCATAGCTGGTGAAGCTGGGCTTAGATTCTGTCTCTGAATCCCCCCGCCACAGACACACACTTAGGATTCTTTTCACAATTTTATACTATTTTTCTACAAAATCAATCAGTTAAACTCTATCCCCTGACTTTTTTTTTTTTTTTTTTTTTGGTCTTTTCTGAGACAGGATCTCACTATGAAGTTCAGGCTGGCATTAAGCTCACTTTGTAGCCCAGGCTGTTCGTGAACTCTCAACAATCCTCCTGCCTTAGCTTCCTGGGTGCTGGGATTACAGGCGTGCACCCCCACACATGGCTTCTATATTTATATTTTAGTATGTGCCTATTGGCATTGGAGATAAGTTATTTTTCCAAATACAACTTAATGCTCTGTTATTGTTTCTAATGTTTATTATGAGATAATATTTGTGAAACAATATTGTGAATATCTGCACGTTTACATTTTTACCGTATACAGAAATAAACACATATGAAGCATAAGCACTGGTACTGCTCAGCAGTTTTACAAGTTATATGAGCAGTGGTAGGACTTAATTGATTCATCTCTGTCAGGTGCAGTTTTTGTTTAAAATCTATGTTTTTCTTTTTAAAAGCCCTGAGACCTTTGTGGAGAGCCTCAGGCCTTAAATACTACCTGTTCTTACGTTTTCATTGTCTGTTTTCCTGTAGAATCTTTAGACGACTTAACTAATCTGGTAGTAAAATTATTTTCTGAAGTAGAGAATAAAAATGTCCCATTGCCAGAATTTCCTGAGCACCCATTTCAAGAAGAACATCTTAAAGTAAGTACATGTATTTGTGTTTGTTTGTTTGTTTTTTAATTTTTGGGCATGACATATGTAGTTTATCAGGAAATACATGAGAATTTGGGGAGGTATTATTACTTACATAGTTTTTAACTTCTGTCAGTACAACCAAATCAATTTTACGTCTATGTATGAGATACATGAAGTAATATCAGCATGTTCTGATCTTCATGCTAAAAATAGTTTTGGTAGCTATAGCTTTGGCAGATTTTTGGAAGCTATTATCTAGTGCCAAAGGCACTATATAGTTCCAAAACTGTATAGTTCAGAGATGAGGGGAGAAAACACAGTTTGCCCACTGTAGTGAAATTTACAGAAAGATAGTCTGATTCCTTTTTTTCTTTCTTTCCTTCCTTCCTTCCTTCTCTCCTCTCCTCCCCTCCCCTCCCCTCCCCTCCCTTCCATACCAAGAAATGAATTCAGGACCTTGCGCTTGCCAGGCAGGTGCTTATGCCATGAACTATAGCCCCAGCTGATTCATATTTCTTTATGGGCTGGTTTTGGGGCCTGGCAATTGATTTTCCCCTCAATTTGGGATTCTTGCATGAAAATTCATGTTCTTCATAGTTCTTCAGTAGGAATTCTATTTAATGACTCTTTCACTATTATTTTCTTCCCCAGCAACTTTATAAAGTAGTGCCCATTAAGGATATTAGGAATCTTTATGTGACATTTCCTATACCTGACCTGCAAAAGTACTACAAGTCAAATCCTGGCCATTACCTTGGTCACCTGATTGGGCATGAAGGTCCTGGAAGTCTATTATCAGAACTTAAATCAAAGGGTAAGTGTTTGGGGCAGCGTCTTTTGAATGTTGCACACTGCCACATCTTTTGACTCTGGGTCTCATTTTTTCCTAGACATTTTCATGTGACATTTAATTAATTAATTACCAGAAATCGAACACAGGACCTTGTGCTTGCCAGCCAGGCACTGTGCCACTGAACTGTCTCCCCGGCTCCTGTGACATTTTTAGATGACACTGTTTAGGGTTAGTGAATTGAGAGTGTGATTTTTACATTGTGCTGCCCATGTGCATGTGTGATAATGGAGAATGAACCCAAGGCCTGTGCATGGTAGGCAAGTACAGGCACTCTCCCTCTGAGCTCCGACCCAAGCCATTTTTCTTTTTTGTTCTTTTAATAGTGTATATTTGCAATATGTAATATCTCCAGTGCTATTATATTTTATTTCGAGACATGGTCTTGCCAAATTGCTCAGGTTGGTCTTAAACTTGGACTCCACTTGCTTTTTGAATAGCTGGGATTACAGGTGTGCACTACCACAAATGACTTTTTAAAATGATTTTTGTTCTTCAGTGTTCATTTGTCTTAACTTTTTGAGACAGGATCTCCTGCTTTGTAGTTCAAGCTGGCCTCAAACTCACAGCAATTCTCTTGGCTAAGCCTCCTGTGTGCTGAGATTATAGGCAAGCAAAACCACCACCCCTGCAGTATGGAGCAGTGAAGTTTAGATATTACAGAAGATATTATCATGGGAATTTTTGTTTTTGTCCTAGTTTTGTGGTGCTGGGGTCAAACCCAGGGCCTTGTGCATGCTAGGCAAGAGTTCTGCCACTGAGCTATTCCCAGCCAGGTTTTCAAGAGGAGATAAAATAATAAAAGCCACATTTATTATTCTTTACTATCTGTTAAATTCTGTACGTGTTGTTATTTGCCTTCTCCTCTGCCTTGGGTCATAGGGTAAGGGTGCATGCCCTGAACAGTAGTTTATTTCCAAAGTCCCTTCCATCTCATACTCTCTGTTTTTCCATAACACTTTAGCATGATAGTCTCCCCTTGGTTGGGAATTGATTTGAAGCCCCTAGGAAAACTTCCCTCCCATAACATTCTTTGTCTGAAACTACTTTTCTAAGCTGATTTTTTTCCCTCCTGCAAGTATTCCATTCTAAGCTGGAACAGTTACTGTGGTTTTTCTTTTTGTGTTTTTCTTTTTTTTTGAGACAAGGTCTCATTATGTAGTCCAGGGTGGCCCTGAACTCAGTATGTAGCCTCAGCTTACCTCAAACTTGCAGCAGTCCTCATGCCTCAGCCTCACCCGTGTGCGCCACCACTTCGCCCAGCAATAGTATCAATTTGTAATTTCCATGTTGTCAAGGAAGCCACACATGCAATCATGTTGATTTTCTTTGAATGTTGTAGGATGGGTAAATACCCTGGTTGGTGGACAGAAAGAAGGAGCCAGAGGTTTTATGTTTTTTATCATTAATGTGGATTTAACTGAGGAAGGATTATGTAAGTATTGAACAACTGTTTTGCTTTTGAATGAAAATTGACTTTGTGATTTTTAAAAGTTTATACTGTAGACCTATTTCATGTTGAAAAGCTATCAACACATTTCACTTTTTTTTTTCAAATTTTTATTTCACTTTTTAAAAACATTTTATTTATTTATTTATTAGATCCTTTTGAGATAGGGTTTTGCTATGCAATTCCGGCTGGCCTTCAACTCACTATGTTGCCCAAGGCTGGCCTTGAACTCAACAGCAGTTCTCCTGCCTCAGCCTCGTGAGTGCTAGAATTATAGACATGTACCACCATGCCCAGCAAACACTTTATTTTTTTACAGTAATGGGGAGTGAGCCCAGGACTTTTACACTGAGCTACATTCCCAGTCCTTTCTTTACTCTTTTATTATGAGACACAGTTTCACCACGTTATTATGTTGCCCAGACTGGGCTTGAATTTGCAGTCTTTCTGCCTTTGCCTTCCAGAGTACTGAGATGGTTGTAAACCCTTTAATTTCTACAATTAATCCATTGTAGTTTTCCTATACTTTGGCCTTTGTTTTGTGGATGACTCTCCAGTTTAACAGCTGCTCTTTATGTTGTGCTTGTAAAACGTGTATTTAGCTCTTCATTTGCTCATTTGTTTCTCTAGTGCCCTGTCAGTCACGTGTCCTGGGCCCATATGGCCATGTGTGGGACACGTGAAACCAGTCTGAAGGAGGTGAGGGTTCCATTTTCTAAGAGAGACCATCTGCCACTTGTCTGACTTTACCTTAGACATGAGCTCACTACTTTGAAGGATTTGAGGACTGAATGCTTTTTAAGTGTGCCCCTTTTTTCCAGTACATGTTGAAGATATAATTTTGCACATGTTTCAATACATTCAGAAGTTACGTGCAGAAGGACCTCAAGAATGGGTTTTCCAAGAGTGCAAGGTACTGTCGTTTCACCAAAATTTTTCCTAAGGAATCTATTTTTTGAAAACAAATATATGTGAAATAATTTAAATTTAAGGCTCAGTTAAACTTTCAAAGTTTTGTTTTTATTTTTTTCCTAATTAAAGTATAAAATTTTGCAAAGCATCATCGTATTAGTTAAGGCTTAGTTGTACTAGCCCGATTTGCTACTCGGGGCATAAGGAAGGGTTAAGGCATAATACTGCCTTTTCAGGAGGAAAAAGGAAAGAAAGTAGATTGCTTTTCTATCCCGTCGAAGAAAAACAACGGTTTCTTAAGTTGATATTCTTTACTTCTCTTACTCCTTGCCTAAAGCTGCATGAAATCTGTCATCTTTAGATCTGGTCATGAAAACCTGTAGTAACCTCTCAAAGAAATAGCGATTTGTTCCTAACAGTGACTTCACAGCCTATATTTTTTCCTTTCGTACAGCAGTGTTTTTTCCTTTTTGAGACAGGAGCCCCCTGTGCAGTTCAGGCTGGCCTTCAGCCCAGTTTGTAGCCCTGGCTGGTCTTGAACTTGCAAAGTTCTTGCCTCAGCCTCCCGAGTGCTGGGATTACAGGCATGTGCCACCACTCAGCTTCTAAAGGCTTCTTATAAATGAGTTTTAAAAAAAGATGTACTTTATATATATGGCCTATGAAGATTCCAAAGTATTTGAGGTTGAGAAACATCCTCTTTAAATAGGCAGTAGTTTAGAGATATAACCTTTGCTTGTGATAATTTTGCTGCAGTTCTTTGAATGGTTTATCAAATGAATTGTTGGATCTCGTGAGGGGCTTTTACACTACTTCTTAAATTGAATTTGTTGACTAATAGTTTCAGCAACTCAGCCAGTAGAATCAAATTCTGTATTTGTTATTTTCATTTAGTTATTTACGCATTTTATTTTGATATAAGTAGATTGATGGATTGACTTTTATAAACATTAAGTTTTTTTTCCATGTTTTGTACATTTCTAAATCAAGCATAGCCATTTTTTCAGAAAGTGTGATAAAGTTGAATATGGACTAAAATACTTTAAGAATGTATTTCTAAATAATAGTTAACTCACATCTAACTGTATTAATTTTCAATTTTAGGACTTGAATGCAGTTGCTTTTAGGTTTAAAGATAAAGAGAGACCCCGGGGCTATACATCTAAGATTGCAGGGATGCTGCATGTAAGTTTGTGGTTATTTTACTGTTTCCCGCACATTAGTGTAGAGAATATCTCATACTGTACATATGCTACTTTCTGTACTATGTGAATGATAAAATTTGATGCTGTAAGGTACTTTAGACTATAATAACTGGGCAAACTTTGAGGACAAGATATATGGAAAATCTTAGTTTTCTTCAACCTAGAAAGTATCATCTGTACTAGTTTTATTATCAGGCCTTTTCCTTATTACCTTAAAATATTTTCAGTTCTACAGAATGTGAAATGCTGCCTTTGTGAAAGCTCGAGCCTCGGTCAGGAACTTTTCTCCATTGCTTTTGTCATCATCCTGGTCTGAGCCACCGCCACTGCTTCCTTAGACCACCGTTACCGTCTCTTACTGGGATCCCCAGTTTCTAGCTTGTCCCCCACTGAACTTTTATTGTTTCAGCTTTAGTTATCTTTTGAAAACTAAAATCAGATTGTTCCACTCTTCTCTTTAAAGTCATTCAATGGTTTTCCATCAGAAGCGCCTGAACTCCAAAGTTGCCCTGGGCCTGTGAAATGAGCCGGCGGCAGCCTCCTGTGTGGCTACACACCGCAGCCCGCTCTCCACCCGCCACACTGCCCCGCTGACATCCCACCTGGCCTGGCTTTTGGCCTCACTTTCAAGCATTAAACCTCTTCTTCCCATCTAGGGCCTGTGCATTTGCTTTTTTCTCTACATGGAACATTCTTCTGTGTCATCTTTACATGGCTACGTTCCCCTCATCATTTGAAACTCCAGTCAGATATCTCCTTAGAAGAACTTCTGTGGACCCTCTAATTAGAATAATGCTTCTGCCCCCACTCCTTGTGTTGTTGTTGTTGTTTTTATTCATTAAAAGTACAGCATTTGTTCCATCATTGTCTCCCTCCATCTCAATTATAATAATTGCTTCTTGGAAGCATTTATCGGTGTTTCCACAGTTCCTAGAACTGTGGCTGGTGCGGAGTAGGTATTCATTCAGCTTTTATTGAATGAATCAATCAATCTGTCTAGGCATATTGAAATTGCTTTTTACTAAGTCTTTTCTACTTTATTTTAGCAGATGAGACAAATATAATCCATTTCTTCCCACAACTTTCTCAATGCTTTTGTGATGTTGTTCATAGGAATTTGAGAAGAAATTCTGTTTATAAAAATGCATGTCCAGGGGCTGGGGATATAGCTCAGTGGAATAAGCGCCTGCCTAGCAAGCGCAGGGTACTGAGTTCGATCCCCAGTACTGCAAAAAAAAAAAAAATGCATGTCTTACATTAAAAATCCAGTGTCAAACTGGGCATGGTAGTGCATGAGTGTACTCCCAGCACTTCGGAGGCTGAGGCAGGAGGATCACTGTGAGTTCAAGGCCAGTCTGGGCTACATAGTGAGTTCAGAGCTAGTCTGAACTACTTAGTGAGACCCTGCTCAAAAAAAAAAAAAAATCTAGTTATCAGCATTTTACTATCAAATGTTTTCATTAAAAGTATTCAGATTTGTAAATTCTTTTTAAATTTTTCTTGTTATTATATGTTTGCAGTACATACATAATAATTACATTCATCATGGGGAGTTGGTGCATGTACATAACATATCTTTACCATTTTATTTTCCTCATACTAAATTTTTAAAATTTCTATTTTTTATTTCCCATACTCAATTTTTTTTTTTTTTTTTTTTTTTTTAAGACTGGGTCTCACTTTGTAGTTCAGGCTAGCCTTGAACTCCCTATGTAGCCCAAGGCTGGCTTTGATCTCACAGCAGTAATCCTGCCTCAGCCTTCTGAGTGCTAGGATTACACCATGCCTGGCCCTATACTCAAATTTATAACCAGAAACAATAACTCACATTTTCCCTCCATAGAAATAGGATTTTGCTCTCTGTAATAAATAGGTAGAGTTTCAGATGTAGCTTAGTGGTAGAGTGTTTGCCTGGCATATGGAAGGCCCTTGATTTAGTCCCCAGCATGGCAAAAAAAAAAAAAAAAAAAGAGAGGGAAAGAAAATAAAGTGGTAGGAAAGATAAAATTCAGGAGTATAGGGTTTTTTTCCAGTGGAGCAAAATTTAATAGAAAGATGAGGGGGTATAAAATAATGGATTTAATATGTTAGAGACCTGTTTGCTTTAGAAAATTAAATTCTGTGCTCTATCGTAACCTTACAAATTTTACTTATTTATATTTTCCTTTTTCAAAGTATTATCCCTTAGAAGAAGTACTCACAGCTGAATATTTACTGGAAGAATTTAGACCTGACTTAATAGAGATGGTTCTTGATAAACTCAGACCAGAAAATGTCCGGTGAGTCACCTAGATTTTGATGTTACATGCTAAATTTTCAATAATGCTTAGAACATTAGAAATTGTAAATAAAATGCTTGGAAACGTTTTCTCAAGCATGGTTCCGAACGTAGAGAATGATGCAATAGATCAACACCAGGCTTTGACAGTCATTACTGTCAGGTATTTTTACCTGTTCCGTCCCCTCTTTATTTACCTTCCCTCTACCCAAGATTATTTTTAGAGAATTACTCTTAAAGATGAAGATGTTTAAAAAAAATCATTCATTATCATGAATGAAATATAATAAATTGTTTTGAACTAGATTGATCTTTATTCAGGTGATCAGAGTATCAGTTCCTCTATCTGGCTTTTATAAGTAAGTGAGGGTACCCTCTCTCATTTTTTTTTCTTAAGGATTATAGTCTGACTAACCAGTGGCTCCAAATCAAAAGTTTGAGCTCTGATAGTGGCAGAAGTAGTTTTGCTACAGGGACGTCAACCTCAAAGACCTTGTAGCCACCACATATTTCTGCTTTAAAATTAAATTTTATATATATTTTCTAATGTCAGGTGACAGAAATGACATATATAAAACCAAACCAAATTCACACTCAGTTTCTCCTGTATTCTCACTCAATAACTGCATTTGTGGAACCAGGTGGGTAGGAGTTTTCCCTCCACCACCAAACACAGTACACTGCGGCAGTGATCACCAGGTGACCACAAGGATTAGCTGCTGTAATCCTCGCTGCTCTGCACTTCTCCCTGAAGATGGGGCTCGGCTAAATATTTTATATAATGTTAGAATGTTTGAATGAATACAGATATTGTCAAACTTTAGAACTTTTAAGTTATAATAAGATGCCTTGGTTTTGAGGTTTGAAATTAAATTACAGGTCAAAATTTAGAAATCTTCCGCAATGATAATAACTCCCAAAATTATATAGCAGTTAAATCTCTGGTTCCTTTTTTTTCATACTGGGAATTGAACTCATGACCTCACACTTGCCAGGTGGGCACTGTGCTGCTGAGCTGTATCCCCAGCCCAAATCTCTGGTTTCATGTAGCCAGTCACAACAGGTTGTAATACATCTCCCATCCAGTCTCATGACAATATTTAAATGTGTCCATATTTGTTGCCTAATCTTTAATCATTGATTATGATATGGAAAATCCTACTAACGATAGAAATTACCATTAGCTAAACATGGGTGAACATATTCTACCTTTTATGTCAGTGCTCTTTTTTTACCTCTAGATAGTTTAAACACTAAGGAATTAGAGTGATCAGAAGCTCTTTCCTATTTTGGTCGGTGAACAACAGAGAAAACTGAAGATTAAATACTTGTGCATGTCTAAAGTACCCTAGTTAGAGATGGGCTATGTAACCCACATAATTTAAATGGTTTAAAGT
Organism: Dinomys branickii; assembly: GCA_004027595.1. Classification (NCBI taxonomy): domain Eukaryota; kingdom Metazoa; phylum Chordata; class Mammalia; order Rodentia; family Dinomyidae; genus Dinomys; species Dinomys branickii. Next base: position 48,326 of record PVLD010012985.1, on the reverse strand, counting down.
GGGACATGCATAGATCACTTGCTTATGCACATAGAAAATCCTAAGAAACCCACCCCATCTTTCCAAAATTAATAAATGAATTCAGCAGTCATAGGATGTGAGGTCAGTATATCCATCAATTTTATTTCTGTATATAGCAACAAAAAATGGAAAAATTAGCCAAGTGTGGTGGTACATACCTGTGATCCCAGCACTTCAGAGTCTGAGGCAAGAGGAACACGACCACTTCAGGGCCAACTTGGAGGATAGTGTGAGTTCAAGACCATTCTCAACTACATGCCTGGCCTTGAATTTGTGGTGATCCTTCTGCCTCAGCCTCCTGAGTGCTAGGATTCCAGGCATGCATCACCAACTGGCTATCAGTTGACTTTTTGGCAAAGGCAGAGGCCCTGCCTCAAAAAACTGAAGGAAAAAAAGAAAGAAAGAAAAGAAAAAAGAGAAATACTTTTAATAGCAATACAAACATAGTATATCTAGAAATTAGTCAAAGGTAAATAAGACTGTTACACACAAAACACAAAACAGTGCCAAGAGAAATAAAAGACCTAAATAACAAGAGAAATAAAACTTTGTTCAGAAATTAGGAGACTTGCAACCAGGTATGGTGGCACACCCCTGTAATCTCAGCACTCAGAAGGCCAAGGCAAGAGCATCACCACAAGTTTGAGGCCAGCCTAAAATGAATAGTGTGACCCTGTCACAAAAATCAAACCAACAGAAAGGAAATTAAGAGACTTAAAATTATTAGTGTCAATTTATTCCCAGCCTGATGCATAAACTATGTATAGCCACAACCAAAATCTTAGTAGGTCTTTTGTTTGTCTTAAGACATTGGTAAAGTGATTCCAAAATTTATATGGATATGTAAAGGAAGTAGATTTGCTATGAAAAAGAAGTTGGAGATCATAAACTATTGGATTTGAGGACTTACTCTAAAGTGATAGTAATTAAGAAGTTTTTACAGCCACTGAAGGATGAGCAAAGAAATTACGGAAATAGCAGAGTCCAGAAATAGTTCCACATAGACAGTTAATTGATTTTTTAAAATTCTGGCAAAAATACATATAAAATTTACCTTCTTAACTGTTTTCACGTATATAGTTAGGTAGTGTTAAGTGTATTCACATTGTTATAAAACAGATTTCCAGAATTTTTTATCTTGCAAAACTGAAACTGTATCCTTAAATGAGTCCTTCCCATTATGCTGTTTTTCTGAATATAGTTACTTTAAATAGTGCATGTAAGTGGAATAATACACTGTTTTCCTTTTTTGTGCCTGGTTTATTTTATCAGTGTGTTAGGGTTCATCTGTAATAAACCTGTGGATAGGGCTCCTTCCTTTTTAAGGCTGATTAATGTCCATTGTATGTATTTACCACATTTTTCTTATCCATTCCTCAGTTTATCAGTTGACTTTTTTTGTTGTTGTTGGGGATTTTTGGGTTTTTTTTTGAAACAGGATCTTGCTATGCAGTTCAGGCTGGCCCTGAACTCATTATGTAGCCCAGGCTGGCCTCAAATTTGTGGTGATCCTTCTGCCTCAGCCACCTGAGTGCTGGGATTACAGGTGTGCGCCACCACGCCTGGCTATCAGTTGACTTTTTGACAAAGGCAGCAACATAATCAAATTGGAATAAAAAGTCTTTTCATCACCCCAGGTTTCTATACATGTATATTTTACATCAAATAGGTATGTAAGTCTGAATGTACTGCTCTCTGACTAGAATTTCTTCCAGTCATTAATAATAAGTCCAGTTAGTCATCACACTTTTTTTGGGCCACATCTCCCAAGATTTGGCCGCTCAGATTTTTAGGCTCCCATTCCGTCTTACTGGGCTCTAAAAGTAAGAATGGTCTTGGCAAACATACAGCTTCACGCCTTCAGGCATCTAGCACATAGAGCTAAGAGGCGAGGTCATCTCTTATTCTGAGCCTCTTTTGCGGCATAGATAGTGTAGTTACATAGATGCCCAGGTGCTGGGCTTCCCTGACCGGCAGGCAGTATGGCAGCACTCACTTTGTCAAACAGAGAGAAGGCTCAGTTCTACCCCGTTGTGCCTGGGAATTCTCACAGATTTCACCTACGGGTACAGTAACAGTTTCCTGCTTAGGACCCCTCCCTGCCTCTTGAGGTTGTAGCCCTGATCCTTTGATGACTCTATGCAGGAAGGACAAGGAAGCTGAGGGCATGAAGGGAGAAGAGGTTGTCACACCAGTGTGCTCTTCTCTGCAGAAGCTGCGCGGTCACACCCAGACCTTCACCACCCCCTCCACACATCTACTGGAAGTACACAGGGGTGTCTCGTAGGGAGGATGCTCGCATAGTCCTGGTTGTATTGAGTGTGAGCACACACCCATGAAGGCTAGAAGCCAGCCCTGCAGGCTTACGTCTCCACATTTTAGGCAACCAGTTGGCTGTTGCATCTTTGTATCTGTTACGAGGAGCTACCTCTGTCTCCTGTAAGAGGCCGTGGTCTGTACGGTGTGCACCTCCAGATTCACACACTGTCTCTTGTTCTAGTTTCTCTCTAGCACTTTGAGCATTTGTGTGTCCCACTGGGCAATCAAAGCACAGTCCAGAATCAGTGTTTCTTCTCTTCAGGGTCCATTCGTAGCCCCTGAGAGCTCCCAGCAGCGTTCTCCCTTGCCAGCCGTGTTCAGGGAACCTGCCGCACCGCTGCTGGCAGTCTCGGTGTGCCGGCAGTAGCTCTTGTTGGCATTTTGTGCCTCAGGGTGCAGGAGAAACGTGGCTGGGTTTAGCCGTCTCTTCATTGGAAGCCCACGTTCCTTCATTTCATGGACCCAGTGGCCACCCTAAGTTGACTATTAGGACTATTTGCTTGTCAATTCTTGTCACCTTCCAAACCTGAAAGCAAGCAGTTCTGTAGCAGACACAGCTGGATGTTTCCTAGTCCAATTTATATGTAATTTTACCTATATGGAGACAGTGTCAGTTCTACAGATTATGGGCTGGAGCCCTAAGCATGCCCCTTCTCTTCTCACTTTAGATGCCAGGCTCAGACCTCAGGGTGTGTTACCTGCGCTTTTGACCATCTGGTTGTAAGTCAGTGTTCCCAGGATCCCCTTCTTAGATTCTAGTTGGTTGAGTGCCTTATAAAACTCAGGAAAATACCTACGTTTCTAGTTTATTATAAAATACATTACAGAGGTGAGGAAATGGGTAGATAGAGGCATGGGAAGAGGCACGGAGCTCCCATCCCCTCTCGGTACTCACCTTCTTGGAGCCTCTGCGTGTTCAGCTCTCTGAGTTCTGTTCTTTAAGGGGTTGTGGAGGCTTCGCTGCACACATGATGGACGCAAGGACAGCTCTGTTGAAATGTGATTGGATAAAACAGGTTCGTGATTACTGTTTGTATCCTGAGGGGCGTGCCCCAGTAAGGGCTGTCTTGTTTGTGCTTCTCTGTGCCACATCTCTCTTTGCCCTGGCAGGACCCCGTGCGATGAGGACATTGCTCTGACCTGCTATCAGACCAGGGCACATCCGAGAATTTCTTTACGACCAACTCCATTATAGAAAGGCAAGGGAAGAACAGAGCTTCTACAGCAGACCTTGAGGAGAAGTTTTGGTTACTGTGTCAGGGAGGCCATCGTATTTGTCCCTTTCAGAAGGAGTTACGGGCCAGGCACTATAGATGCAGACAGTGGTGGAGACAAAAACTACAACATTTTCACAGGTGCCGGAGTAATTAAGTTGGGAGAGGAGGTGTTTTTAACAAATGTCACTCTTCTACCAGGTGCCTAGCCATGTAAAATAAATTAAATTTGACCTTTACACCGTTCACAAAAATTAATAAGCTATAGAATTGCATATAAACACTGAAGCTATAAAATTTCTAGAAGAAAACATGGTAAAATATGTTTAAAATATTAATGCAGATTTCTTAGAACACCAAAAGCAGTAATCAAATGGGGGAAAAATTGATAAATTAGACTTCATCAAGGTTTAAAACTTATGCTTATTAAATGATATGCATTTACTTATATGACTAAAATGCATAGGAAAAAAATCTAGAACACGTACCTAATTAGGCAAGTAAAACAACTTAAATGTTAATATTTTCTTCAAGGTAGTTAGGTATTCTGAAGAAAAAGAATCAACAGAAATTCTGTTGAATTTTATTATATACCTTTTATAAACAAAGTGTGTAGCATAAGAAGGTAGAGTTTTATATGCACTAATAGAACTCATTGCACAATGTTTAAGGTACCTGCCAGTGACTAGTTTTGTAGTTTTCTCACCTAATAGTTAAGAGATTTTTGGATAAGTCAGTTTTTTCTTCAACCAATAGTTATTGAATCACTCATGTGAAACCTGACTTTAAAGTTCTGCAAGGACTTATGAAAACAATAACTTTATATAATGTTATGAATGGTGGTTCTCATTTTTCTTAAACCTTAGCTTTCTGCAAAATAGGGGCGGTAATTTGTTGTTTGATGCAAAATTGAAAAGTGTTGTACAAACGCAAGTTAATGCTGTTTAAGATTATATATTGGGCCTCGGTGTGGTTGGTTACACTTGTAATCCCAGTACTCAGGAGGCTGAGGCAGAGTCACTTCAAGTTGTAGAGCAGCACAGGCTACACAGTGAGTTCAAGGCAAGCCCAGAGTACATAGCAAGACACTGTCTCAAGAAAACAAACAACAAATTTAAAAAAGATTGTATCATTGAATAAAATATACTGCTTTGCAAGACAATTCTTTATTTTTGGGGTGCTGAGGATTAAAGCAGAGCCTCTTGCATGTCAAACACACCTCCCAAGCCCTGGAACAGTCATAATTTAAACTAGTTTTGCATTTCTTACTACTCTAGATCAGTGGTGGTGACCTTATGGCTGCGTGCCACAGAGGTTATTTGTATCACTGAAAGCTCGAAATAGTTTGCCATCACTGCTCTAGATCAATACTTTCTGAGAACGATTTTCTAATATGTATATTTTCTTTTGTCTTTTCTTCCTCTCTCCTCCTCTCCCTGTTTCCCTCCCTCCCTCTCTTCCTCCTCTTTCTCTTTCTCTCCCCACGCCCCATCTTTTGGACTAAACTACCTCTCAGCCCTTTTTATTTATTTTTTTTTCAATTGTGAATCAGGGTTTTGCTAAATCACTAAGTTGCCCAAACTGGGCTACAACTTGTGATCCTCCTCCCTCAGCATCTGGGATCAGGCAGGTACCTCCATGTCCAGCTTACATTTTAATTTTGATTAAATTGTATGTTTCTAAGTTTGATATCTTGAACAATTCTAGTTAAGTACCTTTTTTTCCCTTTATTCTCACTTGGAAAGAAAAAGGGCTTTTCTTTTATAGGATTAGATTCTGGATTTAAATTGTAACTGTCAATAAATAAATAAATAAATAAATAAATAAATTGTAACTGTCAACAGGTCAGTAATATAGTACGGAATAGCCTGGGATAAGATTACCAGCTGATACTGTGATAAAATCAGCATGGTATTGATGAAAAAACAGATCTGAAGATCAATAGAACAGCCTAGAAGATGCACCCACAACCACAAACACACTCAGCCACCTTGTCTTTGACAAAGGAGCCAGACATGTTCACTGGAAGAATGTAGCCTCTTTAATAAGTGGTGCTGGACAAACTGGCTCATCACATGCTGATGACTGAAACTAGATCCGTGTCTATCACCAAGCACTAAACTAAAGTCAGAGTGGTGTAAAGATCTAACTATTAAAGCAGAAACTCTAAACCTACTGGAAGAGAAAGAATGTAGAGATCTTGAAGACACAGGGCCCGGCAGAGTTCATGAACAGAGACCAAACTGCATGGGAAATACTTTAAAGAATAAACAACTGGGATCTCATCTTATTGAAAAGTTTTTGCACATCAAAAGAAATCACTTAACAGAGTAAAAATAAAACCTATGAATTGCGAAAAAATTTTAGCCAACTGTCCCTCAGACATAGGACTTCTATCTAGAACATATAAAGAATTGAAAAACATCAGGCACCCAGATTCAAAGACCCAATCCAAAAATGGGCATCTGAGGTGAACACACATTTCTCAGATGAAGAAATACTAATGGCGAATAAACATATGAAAAAATATTCAATTTCATTAGTCATTCGAGAAATGCAAGTTAAAGCAACGCTGAGATTCCATCCCACCCCAGGAAGAATGGCTACCGTCAAGAAATTAACCAATGACAAATACTGGACAAGCTATGGGGAAAAAGGAACCCTTCTCCACTGCTGGTGGGAGTGTAGACTGGTGCAACCACTGTGGAGATCAGTGTGGAGATTCCTCAATAAACTAGGATTACAGGTCCCATTCAACCCAGCTATTGCCCTCCTGGGTATTTTTCCAGAACTGAAAATATACCACAGCGATACATGTGCATCCATGTTTATAGCAGCACAACTTGTAATAGCTAAATTGTGGAAACAACCCAGATGCCCATCAACTGAGGAATGGTTAAAAAAGATGTGGTATTTTTATACAATGGAGTATTACTCCACTATAAAGAAAGATAAACTAGAGACCTTTATAGGGAAATGGATGCAACTAGAGACCATACTCATAAGTGAAATAAATCTGACTCGCATGTATAAGCATCATATTGTCTCCCTAGTATAAGAATCTGAAAGAGTAAATAAAATCTAATAGATTTCACAGTAGATATTGTGAAAGGGAAAGAAACTACTCAAGTAAAAAAGAATAACTTGGATGAGGGAAAAGAGAAAAAAGAAGGAAGGGAAAACTATGTATATATATACACAAAATAGCTAAAGTAATTGTACTACTAATTTCTATTGGTTTATTGAAAGGAACATTAATGTATAATTGTTTGAACAATCTTACATGCTTATATCTGGTTATCTGAGTAACCACTTTGAAGATAACAATATGTAATATAACAGCCATTGTTAATGTCCTGTCACCTTGTTTTGAAATTCTGTATCATTTTTATTGTTTATGTGTTTTGTTTGTCTTTGTTTTTGTTATTTTGTTTTCTTTTCTCTTTAAAACAAAAAAGAAAATATATATGTAAATACAAGGATAGCTGGGATAAGTGTATTGCTGATGTCTGTTGGTTTGAAAGGAGCAGTGAATGCTTAAATTTTTTTTCTTGACCAGTTTTGCATGCTTATGTTTGGTAATCAGAAGCGCTAATTTGAAGACAACAATATGTAGTATAACAACTATTGCTGAATTCCTAGGATGAAGCTCTGTATTGTTTCTAATGTTTTTTTATTACTTGTCATTGTCGTTAGTTGTTCGATCCGTCTTGCATTCTTGCATCTGGTGGTCTCAGCAAGTTCACTGAAGAAGACGATGTGTAACAACCTTTGTTAATTCCTACCATCTTGTGAAATTCTGTATCATTTTTGTTGTTTTTGTTGAGGGTACATTTACTTTCATACCCACTGAGACCAGGTTAAGGTCACCACCAGACTGAAACAAATGCATCGGGCATACCTCCTAGGCAGTATCCCCACTAACTAGTTACTTACCAGCCTCAGTTTAAATGCCCCAAAGACAGGGAACTCATTAAATACTAAGGTAACCGGTTCCATTTTTGCGAATTCCTATTGTTAGAGAAAATTCTTTTGACTGTTGAGAATTTATTTACCTTTCAAAGGTACCTGCCCATCACTACTCTGTCATTGTCATCCCCGCCTCTTGGTCCTATCATTTGGTTCCCATTTTACCATATTGAACCTGCAAGTTGAGTAATAGAATCTTTTCTACGTGTCTGGCTTGAGTCCCAAGTAATTCCATTCATTTGAGAGGAGTAATTCTTGGTGAATTCACTTGGTGATAACTGTCTTGTCTAAATATTTGACATTTGGCAGTTGACTGTAGAGTTCTGTCAGAAGTCAGTGCCTAATCCATTGGCTTATGGTGTTTAGGCTTCACTTCCCTGATTGAAAATTAGAGCTTTTGCCCAGCTAGTCTATGTCTTGTATCATCCAGCGTTTCTCAAACATGATGGACTGTGATTCTGTTAGGATTTGTTAGTTACCTAAGCATTAGAGGATGTGACCGTGCTGGGAGATACGATTCATTTCATTCATTTGACTCAGTCACCCATCCTGGGCTTCAGCATTTTTCTGTGTTTGATCCACCTTTAAAGACAGTGCAGATAAGAAAGGAACGGTCCTGTGTCTGTTAGCAGATCAACTTAGTACATTTTGCATTAAACCATGTTCTATTGCTTGTGAATGTCTTCCGGGTAGGAACTGTATTTTGTCTTTTCCAGAATTCAATAAAATCTGGTTGAATTTTCTATAGGTTTACTCTAATCTTTCCAGCCCCCCTTCCTCTTCTTCTTTTTCTCCTTCCTCTTTTTCGGTTCCTTCTCCTACTCTCTCCACGCCTTGTTCCTTCTCTAAAGTTGCTGGGGATGGAGCCCCAGGCTCCGTGACCACTGGGCAAGCACTCTCTCCCTGACTTGTTTCCTTAGTGCTTTTCCTGCTTCATTCTCACTCAATTCCTTATTCTTTTTTTTTTTTTTTTTTTTTTTTTTGGCGGTACTGGGGATCGAACTCAGGACCCTGCACTTGCTAGGCAGGCGCTTATTCCACTGAGCTATATCCCCAGCCCCAATTCCTTATTATTTTAGGAAGTATTTTTTTAAATGATTTTTATCACTTTTCTTCAATTTCTTCACCATGTAAGACCTCCTGTTACTGCTCTGTAAGTTTCGGTTTATCACAGGAGATGGTTGGATTTTGTTATCTTTTTTCTTGTTTGTGATATCACCCCTTCAACCCCGCAGTTGAACCCAAGACCCTCACACTGAGCTACATCACTATTCCCTTTATTTTTTTAATTTTGAGACAGAGTCTCACTAAGTTGCCCAGGCTGGGCTCGAATTTGCGGCCCTCCTGCCTTAGCCTGCTGAGTGCTACAATTATAGGCATGCACCGCCTTGCCGGGTTTGTGTGTCTGTTACACACCTAATTCAAGCGTGTGACTCAGTCATAGAGCACACGCTTAGCATATGCAGGGTCCTGGGTTTGATCCTCAGGACTGCAGAAAATTTTTAAGAATCTAATTTGAAATGATTTTTAAGCATTCACCTACTAGTAGAATAGAGTCCATCTAATTTGAATCTGTATTTTAAAAGCAATGAAATTGAAGCCCAGAAAGGCTAAAGAAATTGCCTAGTCTAGATCTTAACTGTGATTTTGGCAAGATTTCATAGAAAGTAAGTCACTGTCCATCAAAACCAAGTTACTGATTGCCAGGTCTGTGCCCTTTCATGGCCGTGTTTGAATTCATCACGAATACCTATGAGGCCTCTTCTTTGACTGCCTTCCTCCTGTTCTCTTAGTGATTGTTTGCAAAGATCTCATGAGAAGTCATTCCAGGGCAATATACTGCCTTTAACTGTCTCCTCAGCAGACCTTTTGTTTCCAAATGGGTCTCATCCAGCCCCTCTAGCACTACGTTCCTTCTGAATATGTTTAAATGTGCCTTGAAGTCAATAGCTAGCATTCATGATAACCCACTGTTGCCTTTGCCCACTATTTAAGTGTCAGTTGGAAAAGAAAAGATCTTTTTCTCTCACCTTTCTAAGGATCACATTAGTTCTGTCCATCTCTATCTTTAAGAGAACTCTTATCAAAACAATTTTTTAATAATTGACCATGGTGGCACAGATTTGTATACTCAGCTACTCATGAGGCTGAGGTAGGAAAATCCCAGGTTCAAGGCCAACCTGGGCAGTGAGACCCTATCTCAAAATAATGAATGAACAAATGAATGAATGAATGAATATGGTTGGAAATGCCATTTCGTGGTAGAGCAATTGCTTGGCATGTGTGAGGTTGTGGGTTCAGGCTCCTCAAAGAAATTTTTGTGCATAAATTTGTAGCAGATAGGCTAAAATGCTACAGGCGACCCTGGCTGCAATTAAATACACTTAAAGTGTCTGTAGTGTACTGGGATTATTACCTCTCCTCTTTGCCCTTTTCTCTTAATTCAGGTATTCCCTGTACTTACGCACTTTGCTTCATATGAATTTGAAGTATGTATACACTTGCGTCTACTATCTTTATCTTTCCCCTTATGTACATGTGTTCGTATATGTGTATGTATTTTGTTGTACTAGAGATTAAGCCCAGGCTCTTTGTAGAGCTATATCCCTAGGCATTTACTTACTTACATATTAATTTTTTAGTACATGTTTGTAGTAAATAATGATTATACTCACCATGGAGAGTTGATAAATGTATATAACACATCTTAACTCTTTTTCTTCTCCTTTCCCTCCTGCCTTGAGGGTAGGGTCTCACTTAGTCACTCAATTGCCCAGGCTGGGCCTGAATTTGCAGTCCTTCTGCCTCAGCTTCCTAGAGTGCTAAGATTACGGACATGTGCCACCACTCCCCATTTTATTTATTTTTAATATACTCCCTGCCCCCCATTTTATATTTCCATTTTGAGTTTCTTAATGGAATACCGACTTTTGGTCTGCCTGTTACTTCTTACAGGTCCAGTATTAGGTATGTGCCTCGTTTGACGAACTGTGTTTGTTTGCTTTCATATTTACTCTTTTGTGATAGGATTTCAAATGTTGCCCATCCTTTTTATTTTGGCTTAGAACTGTGGAAATCCCTAAGGCTTGATGATTTTCCCGCCTCCTTCCTTTCCTTAGTACCCAGGTTTATGGAAAGCCTTCAGTGTGTGCTTCTTCCTGTATCTTACTGTCTTCTCCAGACCATCGGTTTGGCAGGGTTCCCTGAGCTTTTGTATTTTGTCTTAGAATTGAGTGTATGGTTTTCTCTTTCAGAGGGCAAGTCCACTACAAATTGAATACTTCGGTCTTTGTTAAGTTTGTGTCAGCCCCTTAGTTTAATGCCTAGGCTGTCATCCAGGAAAACAAAAGCCGCCTATATAGCGAACTCTTCCCAAATCAGTCATCTCATAGAGGAGAAGATGGAAATGCCACCTATGTTTTTACATGTCCTGCTATATTTTTGCAGAGATCTCCTGTAGAATCCATTCATTGTCTGAGAAATCAACAACAGTAGAAGCAGTTTCTAGGGTTTAGTCTTAATAGGTTCTGTATTGAATGTCCTTAACAAACACCACACATCCTTCATGTGACTGTGTGAGCTCTGCATTGTCTTCATGAGCTGCATGCAGGGTACTCGAACTACCGAATTACTCTCTTCCTTCTGGACGTAATCACAGAGCTCTTTCACCTGCTAAGTCCTATGATTTCTCTATGCGTTTCTGTGGAACATATTCTTATTTAGCATGTTTTCTAGAACTCATAGTGTTCAGTGACAGACTAGACCAGGCACACCTGGAGCTGGAAGCTTGCTCAGTGACAGATGAGTCAGATTGCTTAGACAGTGGTGGTGAACCGATGTCATGTGTGCCACAGTAAACTATTTATATCATTGTACGCTCTACAGGGTTCACCAAGTCCAAGTGTAGTCAGCCAAGTAGAACAGTTTATCTAGAGTGAATAAGAGATAGAAGGTAGTTAAGACAACCAGCTGTTACAAGGGACATTGGGATTTTTCTCTAAGTAATGAACCCCTAATAGAAAACCAAAATGACGGATAGATGGATGGGTAGATGGTTGGAAGGAAGGAAGGAGAGAAAGAAAGAATGAATGAGTGAATTAAGGAAAGCAGATGAAACTCAAAAGCAAAATCTTGACTACTGATGAATGTAATAAAATGAACGTGGCAAATACTCCTATTTTGAAATAAAGTATATAGACAGTATATAGACATTGGGATTTTGAAAATGAATGGGAATTCCAAGACTTTCGGCCCTGCCCCCAGCATTCAGAGGCCAGAACCAAACCTATGGGAGTATAGGTAAGAAGCAAGGACGTACATGATCTTATTTATTTGAATTAGGAATTAAGAGAGGAGCAGAACCAGTAACAGGACTGACTTCATGCCGAGGCATCCAAGCTATTTGCTTAAATTCCTTCATCCGCAAGATTCAAAGATGACTTGGCGCAAGCCTAGGGTTGTGCATGCTGGTGTGAGCGTAGTGAGTCTACGTTAGGTAAGTAAGAGGCAGCAGACCCTGAAACGTCCTTGCTATGGCTCCACAGACAGCTTACGAAGTTGCCCTGGTGGAGGTGCTTTTGCTTCTTTACTGCTCTGATCTGTTCACATCTTGTGAGATCATTTTAGTTGTATCATGCTGTTTAAGCCCTTTAGCCCATTTGACTTCTTTCCTGGCCTTCTTCCACCCTTTCATCAAAGAAAGCTTTTAGCAAATCATAAGATAGGCTTTTCTTGGTCTTGTCCCCCACTCCTGTAGCGTCAGGAAGGCATTCTACATATGCTAAATATATTAGGTGCTACTTTTTGGTAAGAAAAAACAGTGTACAAGCCTGGTAAGTAATAAAAGTTTCCATACTATGTTTGTAACTTTTTTTTTCTTTTTGGTACTGGGAATCGAACTTACGACCTTACGCTTGCCAGGCAGGTGCTGTGCCACTGAGCTAAATCCCTGGCCTGAACTATTCTTATTTGGAAATTAATCAGCATACCTAGAAGAATCTGTCCTATAAGCCCTTTCTTTTTACACTAAAAGTAATGGGCTATACCTAGAGGATAACATGGAGCATAACCCGAAACTTACACAAACCTGTAATGGCCTGTTCAGGCAAACGCTTCCAAATATACTGAGTTTTAAGAAACGCAACACATTAGCCGGGCGTGGTGTTGCACGCCTGTAATCCCAGCATTCGGGAGGCTGAAGCAGGAGAATCGTTGCAAATTCGAGACCAGCCTGGGCTACAAAGTGAGTACAAGGCCAGCCTGAACTGCATAGCAAGACTGTCTCAAAAAGACCAAAAAAAAAAGAAACACAACACATTCTTCTATATTATTTACATATTCTTGAACCAGTCTATAAATTTACGTATTAACATGTGATTATTATTTCTTTTCTTCCTTACTTGTTTTTCCCATATATCTCTAGGGTTGCAATTGTTTCCAAATCTTTTGAAGGAAAAACTGATTGCACTGAAGAGTGGTATGGAACCCAGTACAAACAGGAAGCTATACCAGATGACATCATTAAGGTAGGGTAAACACATCTGTTCATGGCCTGCCCTGTGAGGAACCACAAGAACTTGCGCACCCTAGAACTACCAACGCAGGGCCAGAGGTGTTGAGAGTGATGGCTTAGTGTCAACTGTACCATCCTGAGAGGAGCGACAGGAGCTGGAGGACTGGTGTTTAGGTTTTTCCCTTAAGAAATGGCCCTCTGGCCACCTTCTCATGTGTCTGCCAAAGGGCCAGGACTGTAATATACCCCTAGCCTCATGCAAACCCATTGAAGTACAGGGTGGATGGAGAGGCAAGATTCCAGACAGCCAAGCCAAGGTGAGGGAGGTAGGAAGCGTGAAAGGCAGTGTGGGGCTCCAGAGTGCACGGCGCTCTCCTGGATTCAGTGTCTGCTTGCTGTGCTTTAGGGAGCGTTGTACTTCATGCCTCATATCATTGGGTGTTCTTGTTAACACAGGAGAATTATGATTTATTTCAAACCAGGAGTATTTACCACATTCATTTTATTACATTCATCAGTAGTCAAGATTTTGCCTTTGAATTTCATGTGTTTTCTTTCCTTCCTTCATTCATTCTTTCTCCTTCCTTCCACCCATCCATCCATCCATCATTTTGGTTCTCTATGAGAAGTTCATTACTTAGAGGAAAATAGCAGAAATCAGATTGAATAAATTCTAGTTAAATGCAAGTGGATATTTTTTAAATGTACCTATGTAATGACAATGCAGAAAAAAGAAATAAAATTTTGGGGGGGATATGAGGACTCGAACTTAGGACCTTGCATTTGCCAGGCAGATGCTTGTGCCACTGAGCTATATCACCGGCCCAAAGAAATAATTTAAGAAAGGAATCATTGCTTATACTTCAGAAGTCTCTGACATATTCACAGTATGATGTCACGAGATGTGAACAGATTAGAGCAGTAAAGAAGCGAAAGCACCTCCACCAGGGCAACTTTGTAAGCTGTCTGTGGAGCAATAGCAAGGACGTTTCCGGGTCTGCTGCCTCTTACTTACCTAACGTGGACTCACTACGCTCACACCAGCACGCACAACCCTAGGCTTGTGCCAAGTCATCTTTGAAGCCCTCTGGAGTATATACAAATCCATTTTTTTGAACTGTGAGCGACACTGATACTGGGTCTGAAATAATACTACAGTGAAAGAGAACTTCCCTATTCACTAAAGTAGGACCTTAACAAACTTGCCGTTAATGGGATGGGTAGGGAGATAGATCAGGTAGGCAGAGAGATAAGAGATAGACACAGAGATAGATACAGAGCTATAGATAAATATACATATTTACTGTGTAGATAAAATTTTTTTAGTGGTCCTGTGATTCGAATCCGGAACTTTATGCATGCTGTTCAAGTACCTTACCCCTGGGCTATAACCTCCACAACACCTTTTTTTGGACAGAATCTTGCTAAGTTGCCCAGGCTGGGATCAAACTTTGGAACCATCATGCCCAGCCTGAGCAGAAGGTTAAAAACATGAAATTTACCTGAGAGTTAAGCGGTGAAATTATTTCCTATTTCCTACTCCTTACTATTCAACCATTCTGGAGATTTAAGCTGAAGTTTAAGTACTATGCCAACTGTCTTTATCATCCCAGAGCCAAGTGACATATATATACATGGACCAAAACAGAACTGTAAAACCTTGTTGAAGAGTATGCCATGTCCACTGGAGACCAAATTATTGAATCCAGAGTTATTATCAGTTACCCTTTTTGTTTGTTGGAAATAATAGAGATTATGGTAAATTAGGGTTCAACAATCAATGGCCTGTATTCTGTCCCACTTAGCTTTTGGAACCAGTGCATAGAATAGATCCAAACTGCCACCTGTACCAATCTAGATTTAAATCTCACTTTGTCCTTCATCTTGAATTACTGGTTCACATCAAAGTTCACATGGTCATCCAGGAGAGATATGGGCCAGGTCTTAAGAACTTCTAAAGTGAAAGTAGTGCCCCTTTTATACTTTCAGGCCGTACAGGGAAGTAACATAACATAGCTGAAGGTATAATTCTTACATAAATGACCTGTGGTCTTATCAGTTGTGGTAATATATCCTTTTACAGGTTATTCTTTATTGTTTAAAGAACTAGACCAAATCTGATCTTCATATGAACTAGTTTCTCTCTGTTCGAGAGTTTCATTGTTCCTTTACCTGAGGTAGTCATTTTGGAGATGTGGAAAGGTAGACATAGGTGAATGCAAAATCTTCATTAACGCTAGCGTGACTAAAGTTTCATGCAAACCTGCCAACAGAGCCTAGTTGTAGCCCTTCCATATGCGATGGACCAGAATGCTATGTGACATTTGTCTCAATATTTGCTTGCATATTGAGGTGGGACACTGTCGTAAACTTTTGGATCAGATTCTGGTCGCTTTTATATGTTTATGTTTTATTTATCCAGAAATGGCAAAATGCTGACTTGAATGGGAAATTTAAGCTTCCAACAAAGAATGAATTTATTCCCACGAATTTTGAGATTGTAACATTAGAGAAAGAAGCCACATCATACCCTGCTCTTATTAAGGTAATATGTTACAACTGGTGACATTTTTTTCTTTCCTTTTTAAATGTGGGGTCTTACTATGTTGCCCAGACTGGTTAAATTCCTGGAGTCAAATGATCCTCCTGCCTCTGTCTCCCAAGTAGTTGGGATTACAGTTATGTGCCACCATGCCTGGTAAAATCAGTAGTTTTAAATGGAGGAGGGGAGCAGACCTATGGAGCAAGAGGAATGATTTTTTTCTTTTTCTTTTTTTTTTTTTTTTTTGGAGACAGAGGCTTACTATGTAGTCCAGACTGGCCTTGAACTCGCTTATGTTCCCCAGGCTGGCCTCAAACTCAGGGTGAACCTGCCTCAGCCTCCCAAGTACTGGGGTTATAGGCATGTGCTGCCATGCCCCACAGGAGTGATTTCTTATGTTTAGTATTTTGTTGATGTGAGAAGCTCACATCCTAAGAATATCAACAGTATTGCAGAAAGGATGCAAGAAATATTAAAAAGTTAAAATATTAAAGCAAGCAAACAAAGCTACTAAACAATGTAGATTCTGAAGAATTGCTGTTTTTAGGAGAAGAAAATGTCTGGGCTAGAATCACTATAGCCTGGAAAAGGGCCTGTCTGGAGGAAGCTGTTGGATTTCCTACGCTTAAAAATTTCTCTTTTTGACACAGTGACTGTATGAAGTTAATGGAGTTCCCAGTCAGTGGGGAAGGCAATTAAGAAGTGGATGTTTTGCCTCTTTCGGAGTGCTTGTTTGTTTATTGTGAGGCAGTTCTAGGCAGGCTGGCCTAGGGTTCCTTGCGTAGCCCAGGCTGCCTTGGAACTCGCAATCATACTCTGTCAGCCTCCAAAGTGCTGGGGTTACAGGCGTGTGCCACCATGCCCAGTTTAGAATATTGTTTTCATGCTATTATTTCAGACTTTGGGTAAAGAGTGTAAAAAATATATCAAATAGTTGTAGCACATTTTCTTTTTTAAATTAAAAAACTAAATCTCATGACTCTAAACACAGGTCTTTTGTCATTTTTATCTTCAAAAATCTTCATTTTTATATGCAAATTAAGTCAATGAGACAAGAGTTGGTGTTTATCTTGAGTAGATTATGAATGACTTCACTATATTTCTTTAAAAAGAAAAATAACTCATCTTAGTGAGTTATATGTTAGATTACAAAAAGAGAAAGCTTATCTCTCCGGTTTTTTATTAGGATTGTTTGCCTTTTGGTGCCTATGCTGGGGATCAAACCTGTGCTAAGCACACTATCTGTATCCCCAGTCCTTGGTTATCTGTTTTAAATAGGCCTTCTTAGAATAAACTAAGGAGAACATTAAACCATTACATTTCTTGCTAGAGTTTCAAGTTTCAAGCTAAAGCCTTTCTTAGCAAAACATGAGCACAGTGAAAGTCAGATTAGTGGCTATTAGTGCTACATAAGAAATTATTCCAAAATTTGCTTATACCATAGTTTCTGAAAGTCAGGAATCTAGAAGTGTCTTAATTAGTGTTTTTCTCAGGTTGTGAAATGAGGTCATAGTCAAGCTGTTGGCCAGGGTTTTGGTCATCTGCAGACTCAAGTAGAAGTGTACATAGCTCTGCCAAGGTCAGCTGTGAGGTTGATGGTGGGCCTAAGTTCTCACCACGTGGAGCTCTCCGTAGAGTTGTTTGAACTGGCACCTGGCTCCCCCGAAGTGACTGATCCAAAAGGGAAAGGGAGTGATCAAGATGGAAACCACAAAATCTTTTAAAATTTAATCTTGGAGAAACCATTCTGTCGTATTCCTTTAGTTATTAAACAGACTGACTAGTCCTCTGTGGGCAAGGGACCATATAAGGGTTGAATCCCAGCAGGCAGGGGTGGCATGGGCCACTGTGCAGGCTGGCTGCCCCACGTCCTCTGCAAAGGAATCCAGCGTCTGTCTGCTTTCCAGTGCCCAGAAGATTGAGGACAGGGTGGTTAGTATTGGTTTCTCCAGCCCATCCCTCCCTCCTCTGTGCTCTTGTCTCCGTAACTGAGGGCATATGGAAGGCTTATCTGATGCTGCACTGGTGGTGGGGTCACCAGTCTCCTCTGCAGCTTTCTACTTGCTAACCCTGGTACTGAAGACTGGAACAAGGTCTCACCAAGTTGCCAGGGCTGGCCTCAGCCTTGCGGTCCTCCTACTTTGGATCCCTAAGCACCTGGCGTTCCTGCAGCGCACCTCTGTACCTGGACCAGTCATCGTCCTCTTAAGTGATGATTTGATTGAACAGTTTTCTGACTGTGCCTTTATTTCTCTAACCAAGTTGTTTCTCCATCACAGGATACAGCTATGAGCAAACTGTGGTTCAAACAAGATGACAAGTTTTTCTTGCCAAAGGCTTGTCTCAACTTTGAATTTTTCAGGTATGTAAGATGTATCTATCTGTAAAACTCATTAAAAAATCAACAGTTATGTTTAGTAAGTGTTTGGTCTATGTCTAGCATCCATGTGTAGAAATAAAAAGAATTAAGAGTTATTTTGCATAGACAAGAGAATGTTGCTGTTAAGAACTAGTTCTGTTATTAGTTCACTAGAATTATTGATACTTCTTCCTTTCCATTAATGAATGTCCCCTTTAACTGAAATGATTTATGTTAGCTACTATTTGGCCCTTCAGAATGTCGGAACCCAGAGAGGCTATCCAACCTAGGCAGTTCATTGAGAAAAGAATAAGTAATTTGGGGATGTTAGGTCCCTCACATTGGGCCCCGCCCAATTTGAAGAGGAAAAGACTCCGACAGACCACCAGTCTGTTCAAACAGAAAGCCCCTCACTCAGCTCCGAGACTACAGTAGGTCTGTCTATCAGGATGGTTTCCAGGCCTGGTTCTCAGGCGTGCAGGAAACCTGGTAAGTCTATAGAATGCATGCTGTAAATCAGCACCATGCCCACGTCCTCCTGTACTTCCCTCCCCCAGAGGACCTAGACTCCTGAGAAATTTAAAATTTTCCACCTCCTCGGTAAAATCTCCCTCTTCCATGCCTTAAGTATCTATAAAGCAGGCCCCCTTCCTTTGTTTGGGACCAGTAGTTTTTTCACCTTTGGCCATGCTGCACCCAGTCTCAAGTAAAGATACCGCTGTTTGCTTCAATCCTGCCTGTCCTGGCGGTCTTAGTCGCTACTTGGGGTCTAGCCTGACGGGTATTTTTGTTTTTTAGTTTTATATTTCTGGAACTTGCCCAGAAAGGGTAGTAGTTGTAAAATGACCTTAAATCCTTCCCAGATCTTTAATTACCTGGAGCTTTCTCTGAGTTGGGTCTTTAGAGTTGTTTAATAAGAAGGGCTAGGCACTGAGGCACACTCCTGTAAAACCAGCCGTGCAAGAGGCTGAGGCAGGAGGATCCCAAGTTCAAGGGAAGACTGTATATCAAAAATAAAGGAAGGACTAAGAAAGTAGCTCAGAGGTAGTGTTTGTCTACCATGTGTAAGACCCTAGGTTCTGGCCCAAGAATTGGAAAAATAATAACCAGAAGAAGATGTTTATTGATGTTTTATGAATAATGCTACTGTTGCAGTGATTTCTCAATGTATCTTCAATTCATCTCTGTCTCTCTTTATTTACTTTTTGGTTAAGTATATCCCTAGTTCAAATTTTACTTTGTAATTTTATACTTTATAACTTCAGATTTCTAAAATTTAGTGGTCTGTGTGTAATAGACCTGTTACTATATAATAATGTTCAAGATGATGATCAGCTTTTTAATTAGTTTTTCATTATTTGATTGTCTTGACATGAAATTAGAATGAGGTGTGTATTAGTTTTGGAAGCAGAAAAAAGAATCTCTAGTTAATATTCCATCAATAAACTTGTAGCGATTGTAAGACTGTACATAGTATGTTTTATAGCATTAGATGTTCATATGTTCTAGAACTGTGCTGAGATTTTTAATTTTTTTAATATTAAACCTGAGCTGTCTAGTTATGGCTTATTGTTGGTCAAGAGCATTACACAAGCTTATTTTTGATAGTTGGGAGAGATATTCTTAACACTTTAAGCAGCTTGTCACCACTTTTCTGTTTTGCTGCTGTGATTATGAACTTATTCCAAATGCCTTTTGAGAGATTATTTAACAATTTTATGTACTTTAAGACAACAGGGCTGGGCATGTAGTTCAGTGACATATTGCCAGCCTGGCAAGCGGGAGGCTCTGAATTTGATTCCTAGTACCAAAAAAACAAACAAGCAAACAGAAAAACTACCTAGCACAATTCCTAGAGTTGAAAATACTTGCTTCCAGCAAATCTCTCTCCTATCTCTTAACAGCAACTACTATTGCCTTCTTGTGTGTTCTAATGAAGCGGGGGGCTTTTTTTAAACAGAGTTCCTCTAAATTGCCCAAGTTGGGCTCAAACTTGTGATCCTTCTGCCTCAGCCTCCCAGAGTGCTAGGATTACAGGTGTGTGCTGCCATGCCTGGCTAGTTACAGTTTCTAAAACCTTGTGATCAGCCCTTTCATATTTAATCATATAGTATTTGATAACAAAATAATATTTTTTAAACAAATGAACCAGAGTTTTATGTATTGCAGTTGAATCATATTGTCTTTTAAAAGTTAGCTTCAGGCCTTAAGCAATGCATTGACATGTAGGTGTAGCACTTTAGGATAATTGTTGGAATTATATTCTGAGCTTGAGTCTGGTGCCTGTGAACTCCTAAACTTGGCTTTTCTGGCTTTTTACTTCTTCCTGAATATTGTACAGTTGCCTGTGGGGCTGACCACTGTCTCTTTTAATGATTTTATTTTCATGAATCATATGTTTTAAGTTTCTGAGCTGCTGTTTGCTTAAAGAAGGAAATAATTTCATAATTGTTTATAATGTTTTAAAAGAAGTAAATAATAGAGCATACTTGGTATATTTTTCCAGTTGGATAATATTGTGATAGACATATAATTTTCTCTTTGAATTTTAGTTGTTTAAGTGACTAAGCGTTTTACCTCTATTGTTGGTTTATAATCAGCCCTGATAAAATAGTTGACTTTCGTATCAGTACATCATATTGTATCTGTAGTCACTGTGCTACAGATAGAGTGAAACATGTAATTTGCTGTCAGAGAAGTACATCTGCCTGCTCTGCAGCGCTAGTGGTTCCTTCATCCGGGAACCTTCTCTGCCCCACCCTGTCCCCAAATCCACAGGGCTTGCTTTCTTGCTTCCTTCAGGAAGAGACCCAGATGTCAGCACCCTCGGAGCGGCCTGGTGAACCATCATCTATAAATTAGCAATTGGCCAGATGTCGTGGCGCCCGCCTGCACTTCTAGCACTTGGCAAGCCGAGGCTGTGAGGTCGAGGCCAGCCTAAACTACATAATGAGACCTTATCTAAAAAAAAAGAAAACCCAGCAATCTTCCTTCCCTGCTGCTGCCGCCCATCATATTTGTTCCCCTTGCTCATTTTAATTTTTCTTCATAGCGGTTACCACCTGATACATCACACTTAAATTTATTCTTTTTTCTTATCCAACTGGACTTTAAGCTTTGTGAGGTCAGGGACTTTGCCTGATTTCTTCTTTCTTAGTTCCCCCCCAGCGCAGAGATTAGCGCTGTGGTAAGCGTAGAATAGATAGATGATGAGTGGACACGACTCTTGCTTGTGGTAAAGGTAACAGTGTCACAGTCAGATGAGGAGCCCGTTCCATTTGCACTTGAATTCAGCTCTGCTCTGGCCACCCCAGATGACCTGAGGAAGTTATGTTTCCCAGTTGGCAAATGCAGGTTTTCTTTATTTTCTTACCTGGAAAGTGAAAGTTAATGTCTGGGTCTGTTTAGCTCTTGTGTACTCCATAACTGTTTCTTCTATTTTGTTACTCTGCCTTACTTAATATTTTTCTATTTTCTTCCCTAATTTTGGATGAAGTTATATGATGGAATTTATCAAGTATTTTACTGATCATTTTGTAGCTTTATTGATTTGAGGGGAAGCTCAGGGATAAGCTATTTTTATAACTTTTCTTAGTTTTCCTCTTTATAGCACGCAAATCTCCACACCTCATACTCCTGTCTACCTAGCATGTGACTTGCTTAGAGAAAGAAAAAAGACCTACGAATGCTGTAGCAACTCCAGCGGCCAAGCTCCCCCATTGCCCTAAGGACAGGCGTGTGTTTTAGCCCCTCCTCACTCTCAGCAGCGTTGCATTTCTGTCTTGTCAGTTCTACGCCATCTGGGGTAGCTGGGAAGTTCTTTCTCCCTCTTCACTTCCACCAAGACATGGCATATTTCAGACTTCTTTTTTAGACATCTCTTTTTTTCTCCCATGATAAGAAATAGTCTTGAGATTCGACCAAGGCCTCAGGAAATTATATTAATTGATACTTAATTTCTTGATCCATCTCAAAAGGCCACATCACATTGGGAAGTAATAAATCAGCTATTTTATTGTCAACATTTTCTTCCAGCCCATTTGCTTATGTGGACCCCTTGCACTGTAACATGGCCTATTTGTACCTTGAGCTCCTCAAAGATTCACTCAACGAGTATGCGTATGCAGCAGAGCTAGCAGGCTTGAGCTATGACCTCCAAAATACCATCTATGGCATGTATGTAAGTACCCGTGTCTGAGAGCCTTCCACTCATCAACATTTTTTATATTGATTTGATGGAAGCATTTTTGACTGAGGGTATGAGTTTAATTTCTTTTTTAAAAAATCTTTATGGCTAATCATTTTCTCCATGTTTAACTTTTAAGTTAGCTTTTATTTTAAGTGTTCGGCTCTGTACCATTCATATTAGGCAGGTTTTTCTTGATTTCTTCGTTTTCTTTAACATCTTTCATCATATTGTCTTCTCAAACAAAATCGGACTCCAATTTAGGTTTAAATCACACTCTTTCTATGTCTGAAGTCTTGAAGTTCAGCCAAAGAGAATGAAACCTTCTCTGTAAAACAAAAGCGTGGCCCGTACTGTTTCCCTAGAAACCCAGGTCATGAGGCTGCATATTCATACTCTTCAGTCATGTTTCTTCATTGTCGTGCCGTTGCTTGAGGTATCAAAGCATTTCTTTTGTTTTTCTTTTTGTTAGTCGCTACATTTATGCTGACCCTCTCCATTGCAACATGACATACCTGTTTATCAGGTTATTGAAGGATGATTTAAAAGAGTATACATATGCAGCACGCCTCTCAGGTTTGAGCTATGACATTGCATCAGGAATGAATGCAATACTTGTAAGTAAAATGAAAACCAAAGAAAAGGCACCACAGCGTTTAAGCATTATGTTGAGCTTGGGAAAACTATTAACTTCTGCAATTTTAAACAAGATGGTTGATCTTTTTTGCACCTTTTTTATGGTTGAAGAACTCAGGTTAGCCATAGTTCCACTAATAAATGACTTAGTAACATGAACACGTATGTGTGCCATATTTATTTGCATGTTCTGCTTGAGATGTTTAACATACTAATCCTGAGAGCATGTTTTTCTTTCTATGTCTTTTAGTACATTACCACCTATAATTTGAAATATCCATAGTTATTGTTGTGGTGCTTACATTTTACTTACATAGACTCTTTATTTTTGTGGACAATAATAGAAAGTCCCATTGTTCAAATACATGTGACTGTTTTGTAGCCTGCATCATTAATCACATGCACTGTAAAATAAGCATTATTTAACGCATCCCAAGAAATAACTAGATTCTCAAAAATGTTTTTGATATGTTTTCAGCCTTCCTTATATCTCAGTTACAAATTAACATTCCTCATAAGACACACATTCATTTTCACTTTTTGTGAAAAATATGTTTTAGTAAAAACCTAAAATTTGAGCATTTCTAAGTACCCCATTTTATAAAATGTTCTAACGCAAAGGTTTTAGGTTTTTAAACTTTGTTTTGCAATGGCTTTTCCCTTTACGTAAATAATTTTTCTAGTAGATCTTTTTTTAAATTCTGAGTATTTATTTATTATTCTTTTTTTAGTAGTTTTTGTTTAATATATAAAAATGGATATAATCCAATCATTCTCAGCATCTACAGAAAACTTTGAGACTCAGAGATCAAAATTAACCTGAAAAAGTAATAAATCTATTTTCTGTTTTTTGCTGTTGACTTTAAGCAGAATATTATAATGAAAACAAGTAATTTTTGTTTATGATTCAATAGGCTTCCTGCTTTCTGTCAGCCTGGTCTGTGTGGTACGTGGTGTGTTTCACATGGCCAGTAGCCTTCACTTCTACTGCGGTTCTTTCCTGTCATTCTTCATAGGATAGAGACTTTCCCAAATACTCTAGTGTTGGTACTGCTTTGGGTGCCACAGAGTGGAAATGTAGCCACTTCCCATTCCCTGCTTTTCAAAGTATGAATCTGTCAGAGAGAGTGTAATGATACAAAAGCAAAGTTCTGATGCTGTATATGGTGTTTTGCCATTAGCTTTCGGGACACCAGCAAAACTCATCCAATATGAAATGGCTTCTTACTAAGGAGCCCAGAGTGAGTGAATAGCACCATGCCATATAATGTAGGATCCAGGTTGTCTGATTGCTCCAAAGATAATTTTAAAAATATATTTGGATACATTTGGGACATGTCCAGTGGTTAGATAACAGTCCTCTATGATCTTCACCTTCTTAATACACCTATAAAAAGTTTATATTAGAAATTTTTTTAAGATAAAACTTAGAGGCTCAGGGCGGTACCTCAGTGGTAGAGTATATACTTAGCATGTACAACATAGGTTCAATCCTCAACACACAAAAAATATAAGTTTAAATATATTCTAGGGGCTGGGGATATAGCTCAGTGGCACAAATGCTTGCCCGGCAGGCACAAGGTCCTGAGTTCAAGTCCCAGTACCAAAAGAATAAATAAATAAATAAAATTAAACATATTCTAGCCAGGCATGGTGCCACACACCCGGTAATCCCAGCACTCAGAGAGGCTGGGGCGGGAGGATCCAAAGCTTCAGCCCACTTTGAGCAACTTAGCAACACCCCACCTGAAAACTAAACAGTAAAACAAAGGACTAGGGATGTAGCTCAATACAAAGACCTTGGGTTCAACCTCAGTCAAAACTAGACAAATTTATAAATTAAACACATTCTGTAATATAGTGTATTATCATCATAGTTTAGCATTAGATGAGTTTATCTCCATCGGCTATTTAGAAAAACTGAAATACACTTTTGGCTATTAATATAAAGGTGGTTAATGTTATCCTCCTTGGTGTTAAATGGCAAGAAGTTAAATCCATTCAATTTTTTTTTCATTTTCATTTTAATGTACTTGGCTTTTGGAGTTTTCTAAACTTGGGGATATTCTTGATTTAAAAATCAAGCTTAAGGTATTTACTTGGAAGTTGTTGGATTTCTTTATAGATTTTTAATACCCTGAACTCTTTCCATAGCTTTCTGTGAAAGGTTACAATGACAAGCAACCAATTTTGCTAAAGAAGATTACTGAGAAAATGGCTACCTTTGAGATTGATAAAAAAAGATTTGAAATTATCAAAGAAGCTGTAAGTTTTCTTATTTTTGTATTTTTTTAATTCATAAAGTAACATTACTGTATATTGATTTTTTGATAAAGGGAATGGGAGCATAGGGCTAATTCTGTTGAGTCCATCTCAATTTCTCATTACTAACTCCTATACTCAGAAAGAAAGCCTAGCAGAGCTTGGGGGCAGGCACCTGGCCTCCTTCTCCTGGGCTTTAAGCGCTGGTGTGGTGCAGTGCAGGCCTTTAAAGAGGAGCACATGGTAGCAGGTGGAGGTGTTTTGCAGACTTCATCCCAACTATTTCAGATACACATGTCTGAATGGACTAGGCCACAAGGGCTTTGTCACAGTGGGTGCTATTTAGAGTTGGTGTACCTTCCGCTCACATTCACCCTTGTTCGGCCCAGTACTGCAAATATGGGATGGACAGCTAGTGTCACAGCTAAACTGTGACCATCATTGTACACCTTAAAAAACTACCATTGATCTTCAATTAATGATCCCATATATATCTATCCAGGTTAGTTGCTTCTCAAGACGTAGGATGGCCCTACGTGTAATATCCAGTGCACAAAATGACAGAGGCCCTGAGTTAGGGTAACCTTCTGAGAGCTGAAGGATTCCCACAGCAGCTGGGGAGCTCGCACAGTGGTAGAGAGCTTGCCTAGCATGGCCCAGGCCCTGGGCTCGATCTCTAGTATTTTCTCTTCCCTCAATAAAATAAAATAATGGTTTCCCATCGTTATGCACATGTCTGATGCCAGGGGTGAAAATGCGCCAGGACAATGAAAAAAACATGCTCTTTAGTTTAAGAGTTTGGAGAGGAGTAGGCCCCCTTCTTAAATATATAGCTTCAGGAGGCAGAAGAAGGACATACTCCTTTATCCCAGTAACACATAATTTATACGAAATGAAGTTTGATTATAGCTAATCTTTTGTAATGATGTTTTGAAGATTTGTCATATTAACAGACCCATTTCTGCCCTCACTAGTATATGCGGTCTCTTAACAATTTCCGGGCTGAGCAACCTCACCAGCACGCCATGTACTACCTCCGCCTGCTGATGACTGAGGTGGCCTGGACGAAGGATGAATTAAAGGACGCCCTAGAGGGTGAGCTGCGTCCTTTTCCTAAAGCCTACTGCTCTCTTTAATGCCTAAGCTTCTTTAATTTTTTAAATTAGGATCTTCTCGGTTTGTTCTGATTTTGAGTATTTATACCTTTGAACAACTTGTAGTTCTCTTTCATTCAGCTGTGCATATTTTTCATTAAAATAGCATTGGCCTTTTGCGTTCGTACGATGTAGCCACGTTTGTTGTTTTCAAACTGTAACCACATAGTTAATTATTCTTGTTCATAGGTTTCTGCAGACGACAAAATGGTTAACATTGTACTCCTCTGAAAGGAAAAATGGACTAAACTTGAATGTCTGCACACCAGGAAGGGCTGGACATTTTTTCATGCCCTGGTATCGTTAGAGTCATTCAGTTAGGAACTAGAAAATGTATAATGCCGAGAGACTGGGCCCTTGATTTGCTTCCTCCCTCAGATCTCAAATGTAGTTCTCAGGAGGGTTTGTTTTGTTTTGTTTTTGTTTTTTGAGACAGAGTCTTGCTATGTAGTGCAGGCTGGCCTTGAACTCTATGTATCCCAGGCTGGCCTCAACCCCATGGAGATCCTCCTGCCTCAGCCATGCGAGTGCAAGGATTACAGGTGTGTACTATCACTCCCAGCAGTTCTCAGGAATTTTGCTGAAAAGTAAGTCTAAATTCTTTGAGGGCAGTGATTTTGTCTTCCTTTCACTTAGTATCTGATATGTGATGCCTTCTGTGTGATTCTACTGAATGCTCGTTGAAAGGAATGGAAGTTCATTCGGGGTTGCTTTATTGCATATCACCCTTTATTATTGTTTTAAATTTTTCACTTCTCGACACTGCTTCACCAGTTAATGTTTTCTGCCTACCTAACAATAAGCAGTAAAATGCAAAACTGGGCATGGTAGCGCACACCTATAATCCTAGCACTCTGGAGGCTGAGGCAGGAGGATCATTGTAAATTCAAGGCCAGCCTGGGGTGTGAATTCAAGACTAGTCTGAACTATATAGTGAGATGCTCTCTCCAAAAACAATGCAGTTTAAGCAGTTGTGGTGGTGCACACCTATAATCCCAGCGTTCTGGCAGGATGAGGCAGGAGGACCCCAATTTTGAGTTCCACTTGGGCAATTTAGGAAGATCCTGGCTTAAAATTATTATAAAAGCTGAGGATATAGCTCATTGAAGCCCTGGGTTCAATCTCCAGTGCTCCCTCCCCCACGAAAAGCAACTTAAAAGAATTTTATAGAATTTTTAGTAAATATTTATTACAAGTCATTATTCATTATGTAACACTGTGCTTTTGATAACTTCAGTGACAAATCAAGAACAAGTACTGAAAGGCATTATTTTATTAATTGCCTTGAGCAGTGGGTAGGAAGCTAGATTACAAAAGTCACTAACTAGGACAGATGCATTTTTAATCTGAGGGTTAGATATTTTTCTTTGTAAAACGGTTATGAGTCATGCGGTGAATAATAAGAACTTTTACCTTTTTAAAAAGGATACTGTGTAATTGGTTTTAAATGTGTTTTTCAAGACACTGAACTTACTTTCAGTATAGTCGTAATTTTTAGAATTGAGGTTGGTTGGCTTGTGAATCTGAGTAGAGTAAGCTCTAGAGTATCTCACAGGCATATGAAACTCCCTAAAATGTGTTTTTAAAGAGGCAGTGATTTTTTCCATTAAAATTCTCCCCTGTAATAAAGAATCATTTCGGGTTAGGGTGCAGTAATCCCGAGTGGGTTATGATACAGTAAGCCAGGAGGCCGGTGCGGCTTACCTTACCGACCCTTCCATCAGTGTCTGGTGCCGGCTCCTCTACCTCTCTGCCCTCGCGTCTGAGGTCATCCAGCTCTCCTGGTGCCAGGCCGGCAAGGAACTCCGTGTGGTGTGGCCCAGCAACACTTACTGACTGCCTGCTGTGTACCTGGCTCAGCACTCCATTTTAAGAATAAAAAGCAATCAGTTAGGTAGCATTTGTAGGGGGTTAAAGAGCCCCAGTCTAATGGTGAAGCATAAGTAGAAACCTGTGATTTCAGTAGGGACGGGGCGGGGTGAGTGTTGCGCTAGAGATCTGCGGAGTCCTGAGGGGTCTGGAAAAGAGGCACCCGGGGCAGCGCAGTACAGGAGCGTTAGTGTCACGCTGACACTTGGATTCCATCCATAGTTACTAGCGTGAGGACTTTAGGTAAGGAAAGTTTTCTTCAGTTTTCTCACCTTTAAAACGTAGGTAGTAGTATATATTTCATAGTTTGAAAGATACCATGTATAAAATGCCTAACCCATAGTAAGCAGTTAATCATCTGCCTTCCCGTGCCTTCCGTAGATTTCAGTTACTAACTTTATTAACCACTGATGGGTCCCACCTGTAGCACTTACTACTCTGTTCTAATGGAGAACAGTCAACAAAACATACAAAAAATAAATCAATGTATGTAAAAGGAATGGGAGAAATAGAAAAATGACCTCTAGGATACCATAGTAATTATTATATAATTAATTTCCACCAGAAAATATTAAAATTAGTGAAAATTTAAGGAAAAATAAAAATATCTGTATTATCTCACATTATTTTCTCCA
Source organism: Dinomys branickii (assembly GCA_004027595.1). Taxonomy (NCBI): domain Eukaryota; kingdom Metazoa; phylum Chordata; class Mammalia; order Rodentia; family Dinomyidae; genus Dinomys; species Dinomys branickii. The sequence goes on along the minus strand of PVLD010012985.1, from coordinate 19,648 downwards.
AAACAGATACTAATTAGAGTGGAGGAACGTGGCAGGCAGCTGGAGTGTTCAAGTTGCGTACATGAGTTTCTACTTTATAACCCAAGTGGTGAAGCGGTGCACGAATGGGGAGGACATCTGGCAGGTCACACCTCACTGAGTGATTGGTGCTGACGTAGCCCACGTCCTTCCCAGGAATGCGTTAAGTGCAGGCTAACCCTGAGCAAATGCCAGACCGCCCAGAGGAAGGACTTTCTATAAAATACCTGCACGGCATTCTCCAAAGTTTTTAGGTCATGAAGGACAAGTCTGAGAAAACGTCACCTCTTGGAGAACACAAAGGATGCGTGACAGCTGAATGTAATATGGGATTGGAGAGAGATCAAAAGTCAGTGGTAGAAAAAGTGAAATCTAAATACAGCCTATACTTCATTTAATTGTATTGTATCTATGTTGATTGCTTAGGTTTGATTATCATAGCATGATTATGAAAGATGTTAGCACTAGGGAAAAGCTGGACATGATGGCACATGTCTATAATTCCAGCATTCAGGAAGCTGAGGCAGGAGGATAACCAGAAGTTTGAGGCCAATGTGGGCTATATAGTGAGTTCAAGGCCAGCCTGAACTGCATAGCAAGACCCTGTCTCAAAAAAAAAAAAAGAAACAAAACAAAAACATTAGGGAAAGTGGAATGAAGGGTACAAAGGAAATTGGTACTATATTTTCAAGTTTTTCAAGTTTCAAGTTATATCAAATACTATACCAAGTTTTAGTTGCCTGTTTATTTTTTAAACTTATACATGGAGCTTCGTATTTCTTACTCCTGTATAGATGTCACCCTTGTTCGCCTTAAGGCCTTCATACCTCAGCTCCTGTCACGGCTGCACATTGAAGCCCTTGTCCATGGAAATATAACAAAGCAGGTGAGTAGCTGGGGTGTAGCAGCCTTTTGTGGAACACTGCAAAATGTTTTTCTTCTAGTCTGTGTCAAGACTGTTAACTAACACAGTGGTAAGCACAGTAAAGCTCATGATGCCTTCTCTATAGAGCAGGGCACAGGGGATACTGAATGATGACGGTTAGCGTAGACCTTCTTTCCTCTGCTGTTGTCAGCACTGTGCAGCCACAGGAAGAAAGGGGAATAACTATCCCAACCTGTGTAAGGTCACACATTATATTCAAGTCCTGACCCTGCCAGATATTAGATATGTAGTCTCATGTAAATGTCTTAACTGTGTTCCATGTCATGGGTTGTAAGGACTAATAGCGCATGCCAAGTTCTTAGCACATGGAAAGCACTACAAAATTTCCATGACACTCTGTCTCAAGGGCACTTTTGGAGGTGTTACACTACCTCCGAAACAGCATGCCCGGTGCTAGGTGCTAGGAAGTGGCAGACATGGTTCTTGCCAAAGTTGTTTCACTCACAGTAAAGCCCCACCCACTTCCTCAGCTGTGATGTGACCCCAGGTACCTATGGTCAAGCCGCTCCCTTAGGAACAACTTCCAATGGCCAGCGCATCCCCTGCTTTGGCACTGCCTCTTTCCCACTGTCTCAGTCTGACCGTCCAAACATGACTGTCTTGTTTCTCTTCACTACTACCCTGTTGACTGCCAAATTCAATTTTAATCCATTTAAATAGTAAGTGAATATAAGATTGTAAAATTCTTTTTTATGCTGGGCGTGGTGGTGCACACCTGTAATCCCAGCACTCGATAGGCTGATCAGGAGGATCGCTGCAAGTTCAGGGCCCTTGTAGCTATATAGTGAGTTCAAGTTCAGACTGAGCTCCATAGTGAGACCCTGCCTCAAAAAAAAAAAAAAAAATCCATTTTTGTGATAAATTATTTTATAAGCATGTTGTTTTCATACTTAATGGGCTGCCCAATATAGTGATTTTTATCTGCACAGACAAGATATGCTTTGTTTCCTGTAACGCACTGTGTTGTCTTTTCCCAGGCTGCACTAGGAATTATGCAGATGGTGGAAGATACCCTTATCGAACATGCTCATACTAAACCTCTGCTTCCAAGTCAACTAGTTCGGTATAGAGAAGTTCAGCTACCTGACAGTAAGTTGAACTGTTACTAGGAATGGATGACTTTGGTATAATAATGTGGGTGACTGCAAATAGGTTAAGTCCATTTGGATGATAAAACATTGTTTTATGATAAAGATTCACTGAGATCCCCTCCTCTTCGTAGAAATATGATTAGAGATAAATAATTCTGCCAAAATTGTTTGATAGGAGAGCCAGAGATGAAATTGGAAGTAGTCAATAATTTTGAAAAGAGTAATGATGGACTTGACTAGAACTTGAGCACTGGGGAGTTAGGAAGTAAAATACCACAATATTAAAGAAATATGACCAAAGCATGAAATAAAATTTGTGAATAAAAAATGAGAGTTAAAGCCAGCCATGATGACATATGCCCGTGACCCTAGCTCTCAGGAGGTGAGGGCAGGAGAGCTGTGGTGAGTTCGATGCTGACCTGAACTACATAAGTGATTCCATGGCCCACCCTGAACTATACATAGCAGGCCCTATTTTAAAACAGACAGATATAGAAAGGTGGAGTCATAGTATTTCATTGGAATCCCTTAGGAATCTTTGGCATAAATAGTTTTAGGAAAGTCACAGCAACGTTTATTCTTTAAAAGTACATTTTGTAAGGGATTAAGGTAAAAAATTATGCATTATTTACAATGTTGAGTTACTTTTACATTAACAGTAGTTTCTTCGTTTTTTTTTTTTTTGTCTTTTGAGATAGGATTTCACTGTACAGTTCAGGCTGGCTTTGAACTCAATTGTAGCCCAAGCTGGCCTCGAACTCAGTGATCTTCCTGCCTCAGCCACCTGAGTGCCAGGTTATAGGCATGTGCCACCATGTCTCGCAACAGTAGTTTCTTTTGATATAAAAACTAATTATTTACTATTTCAGTATTGTTCAGAACTGTATAATGGGAAGTATATTGGACCAAAAATCAGGGTACTGATATATTTGCTACTCTCGGGGTGTTTCCCACACATATATCATTTTGTAGTTTTTCTCCTCAGCTAGTTCATCCTTTCCTCCTTTTTCCCCCTTCTCCCCTTCCCTTTTCTTTCCCCTTTTCCTTTTCTACCCTCTCCCTTTCCCCTCTTCCTCATGAGCCTGTGTCTGTACCCTCCTTCTCCTCCTCCTCCTGGGCCTATCATGTAAGCTGTCTACTCCAAATAAGCAAATTAATCATCAGCTTTCCGTCACTGCAGCAACAATACCTTAGACAAAGCATCTTATAAGGAGGAAAGGTTTATTTTGGAGTGGTGATTGGACTGTTGTCTCTAGGTCTGTAACAAGGCTGCACACCCTGGTGGGAGCATGGGGTGGTGAAAGCCCTCACCTGGCAGTCCAGAGAGGAAGAAGAGGGGCTGCAGGCCCAGGGTTCCCTTCACGGATGCGCCCCCTAGTGACCTGACCTCCTTCCACTAGGCCCCACCTCCTAGAGGTTCCTCTGCCTCCTGGTGGGGGGATGAAGCCTTCCACATGTGGACTTGGAGGGCTGTTCAGGATCCAAGCTGTAGCAGCCACTGAACTCTTCTTAAAACTGCCCTCCAGAGTAGTCGCCGCTGCTTCTGAGCTGCCAGCAGTTTGCTACGCTTGGTCCTGGCCAAAAGGCCAAGTAGCAGTCCAGCAGTTTTCTGAACCTCTGTTAAAACTACTCAACACTTCTGCTTTTGCATTTGGACTAAATTATCTCTTTAGAACACACATTCCGTAAAGCTGGGGTCTGATCTGGTTCATGTGAGTAGCTGGCAAAGCACCTCAAGCATGTTCTTGCCTCAGGACATCTTTGCTGAACACTGGGACAGAGCTCTTCTTCATGGCCAGTCTTCACAGAGCTAGTAATGGTTTCCTGCATGTTTCTGGTTTGTTCCTCAGTTGCTACAAGCAGAGCAGAAAAGAAGAATTGGGATCTGCTTTTCAAGAGCCATAGCATTGGGGTTTGGGATGTAACTTAGAGCATTTGTTTACCACATCCACGGTTCTGGGTTCAATCCCTAGGACCCAAGATTTAAAAAAAAAACCAAAAAACAAAAACCAGAGCATTTGTCTTCAGGTACAGTATATCCAGTCTGGAAACAAAATTTTAGGCTGTGAATGGTGGTACATGCCTATAACCCAGCACTCAGAGGCTGAGGTAGCAGGGAGGATCCCTAAAGTTTGAGGCCAGCTTGGGCTACATAATGAGTTCAAGACCAGCTTCAGCTACATAGCAAGACCCTGTCTCAAAACCACAAACAAAAAAAATCAGAGTAATACTTATCACTCTCCTCTTTCATTCTATTTTCCTCTTTCTCTCCTCTCTAGGACTCTATCTTTTCACATCCTGAGTATCCCCCATAGATCTCATACTCAGAAATAGCCCAGTTCACTTCTCATTCTTGAATTACTGGGTGTTAAGTTATTTTTATTTAGCCACATGATCTTTAAATAAAGCCGTAAGTAACCTTTTACTTAACTGTCCACAGAAAGACATTTACTGTTTTGAAAGAAAAACACCATGCATGGTGGAGGTGACACTTTGGAATACATGTGAAAAGGCTGAGCATGGAAAGGGCAGAGGCTGAGTCCCTGTGCCCCTCTCTCTTCTGTAGTTCACAGGAAGTTATACGGCACAGTGAGCAAAGAGCACTGACTTTCTTAAACTCTGCATAAATGTTTGAGCCTGTTGTTCTCTTTTTGAAACTTCCTAGGAGGATGGTTTGTCTATCAGCAGAGGAATGAAGTTCACAATAATTGCGGTATTGAGATATACTACCAGACAGACATGCAGAACACCTCGGAGAATATGTTTCTGGAGCTCTTCTGTCAGATTATCTCTGAACCTTGTTTCAACACCCTGCGCACCAAGGAGCAGCTGGGTGAGAAGGAAGTTGGGGACTAGCAAGATATTGTAGACCTTAATCAAACCTTTGTCGTCCACAAACATTTTCCACACATAGAAGCACTTGGCACTGTGCATCGTCAGGCATGCTCAGAGGGTCTTGTGCAGACTTGTTACCAGGGAGTCCATTCCTAAAAGATAAGCAATGAATCTTATAGACATTAAAGCAGTTCTTAATGAGGTGGCACTTGTACTGGTATTAGACACGTATCAGTAAAGAGGACATCTTAGGTAGGGACTAGAAGAAAATAAAGACAGAATTATGGGTAGCAAGCAAGCCTTCCAGTGGAGCTTAGAGTCACCAAAGTTTGAGGTTCAGGAGGGCCATTCTGATCCCTTATTATTCTGTCTATCCCAAACCCAGAACACACGGCATAGGAAGTGCTCAGTAAGTGTTTGCAGAACTTTGGGCACTATTAAGAAACGTGAAGATCTTGGCAGGATCTTGATCAGTGAGGGGAGAGATATCCGAAGAAGCCTGCATAATGACAGGGAAAACTAAAATCAATCTCCAAGTACCTGTCATTTTTAAAAAAATAATTGTCATGCTAGGTGTTGGACACATGGGTAAGTTCGGGATAGTCTTTCCCCTTAAGGAGATAGTAATGAAATCAGGATGGCAGACCTGTAAAGGAATTTTATAGTACAATATGGTAAATTGTACTGATCCAGTATTTACACTATAAAGCTGGGCTGAAGATAAGGAGTTTCTCGGAAGTGGGACCCGGAGGCGCAGAGTGGTGAGAGGTGGGAGGTCAGTGCACAGCAGCTGAAGGAAGCAGGAGAAGAGCTCAGTTTAGAAAAGGTGTTGTTGGAGCAGGGTGTGGGCTCACAAGATACCAGTGGTCCAAGAACAGGTTATCAAACAAGAAATGCAGTAGCAGAGCTCAGTTCGTGTAAGGAGAATCAGCCCAGTGAGTACGGGATGAGGATGAGCACAGCGTTCTGTGCGGACGGAAGAACTTCTGTTTTGGTGATGGGGATTAGTGGAGAGTGAGGGGTTTGATGAAAAGCAATGGGTTTTTCCCCAAGAAGAAAAAGTCATCCACAACTTTTTAACTACTTAGGGAGCGCATCTGCACAATCTTCAGGGACTGAGACTGCCTTAACTGTTCATGCTTTTCAGAGGTACATAACCTAAAGTTCTAAAATAGATTTTGTTTTTCTCAAGAGAGAAAAAGTGACCTGAGTCTCAGACAGCAAGATCTTGGCTTAACTGGTGTTATGTTTCAGGCTATATTGTCTTCAGTGGGCCACGTCGAGCCAATGGCATACAGGGTTTGCGATTCATCATCCAGTCAGAAAAGCCTCCTCACTATCTGGAAAGCAGGGTGGAAGCTTTCTTAATTACCATGGAAAAGTCCATAGAAGACATGACGGAAGAGGCCTTCCAAAAACACATTCAAGCATTAGCCATTCGTCGACTAGACAAACCAAAGAAGCTATCTGCAGAGTGTGCTAAATACTGGGGGGAGATCATCTCCCAGCAGTACAATTTTGACAGAGGTAAGGTGAAAGCAGACCCCCAACATGTATAGCATTTAGGTTTAACATGTGAGAATATGAAAACAGTGCTACGGAATGATACGCATTTATTAGGTGACGTTTCAGTACTGATTTGGCAGCATCGCAGGACTTTTAAAGATCTGTTATTTAATGTAACAGCCACTTCCTGCTAGAAACATTTATCCCCTTTTCTTCTCTAAAACCAGAGCTGAATGTACCTATAGCACATTAATGTATTAGTAACAAACCTAATTTCACTATTTTTATATTATCACTAAACACAGATACGTAGGTATCTATTTCCAGTAACACTGAACAGTTGAAAAAGTAGGTTGAACTCCCTTGAAGCATTTGGCCTTAAAAATCTCCAAAGATTTGTCCCCACTTTCCACTTTGGAAGAGATGTGCTTCCTGAAGTCTCCTATTAGCTTCCTTGGCCTTTCCCTTCAGCACCGAGATTAACAACGGTGCACTAAACCACACTGGAGTTGTGTTCTTACTCCAGCACTGATAAACTGAAGATCTTAGCTAAGTCACCTTTTTTGGGCCTCGGCTTCCTTACCTTTGTTTCTAGTTGTTGGATCTCCTATTCATAATGTATCTACCATTTATTGAGCACTTACCATGTGCCTCACATCATGTTTTCATCAGAGGTAATTTTCTTAACTCTTACGTCAGCCTTATCAAGTACTTATTTTTCCCGGTTTCCATAAGAGGAAACTGAGGCTTAGAAAAGTTGCAGTGACTAACCCAAGATCCTGTAGCAAATAGCGCAGAGTAGGGATAGGACCCAGGCTGCCATGGCTTTGGAATCACAGCTTTTCCCTAGGGCACTATATCCACTTACTTTTACTTGAAATCTGTTCTCTTCCTACTTGTAGGAGCAGATGGTCACTTAAAAATATGGATACTTGAGAGTTTTAGAGTAAAATATATTACTGTTTTAGAGTAAAGTATATTATAGTATTTTGCACTATATAATGTGGAAATATTAAAAAATTACTGTTTGATTACCTTTTCAGATAATATAGAAGTTGCATATTTAAAGACATTAACAAAGGAAGACATCATCAAATTCTACAAGGTAAGTTGTATTTATTTACTTTCTTAGATTTTCACTGTTGCAGAAATATGTGCTATATTGTGTATGGCTGCTTTGAACTCATTCAGGCTGGGTTCATGGAGGTGTTTTGTGGGCGTAAGTATTTGGGGCATATTTTGACCTATTACTGTCCGAAAAAGATGTAGACAATTTGTATTGAGACTCAGGTGTAAGACAGGTGTTTGCAGCCAGGCTGTTCAGTTGTTGAAAGTAGTCTCTTAGGTCTGCTAACCTTACTTGGGCATCTTAGGGTCTCCTGAGGTTCTAATATCTGTGGAGCAACAGGTATGTGAAGCCTCTAAATACAGACCTGTGGCTCAGCCCTGCCACCAACTGGTAGCTCTGTGACCTTAACCAAGTTACTTGTCTTTGTTTTCTTAGTTACAAAACAAAGATTAATTGTATTATTGTTGGAATGAGGTGTGTAAAGTGATTAGCACTTAGTAGCTTTTAATAAATAGTCTCCATGACTTTGATGCTTTAAATCAGAATGTGTTTTCCTCCTTGATATATCAGATTTTTGTTCCTAAAATAAATTTTGGTTGTGTTTACTTACCACGTAAAACCAGTTCTCTTTGTGAGGATAGGTAGCGGTGGTGTTTGTTTGTTTGTTTGTTTGGGATACTAGGGAGTGAAGCTGGGACTTTCACACTGAGCTACAACACCAACCTTTTTTTGTATTTTGAGACTGGGTCTTGCTAAATTGCCTGGGTTGACTGGAATTTGGAATTCCGCTGCTTCGGCCTCCTGAGGGCTGGGATTACAGGTGTGTACCACCACACCCACTTAGGTGTTTGTTCCTAATTGCCTATAAAAGGGAGTGGTCACATTCACCTTTTTTACTTTTAGATATGCATCTTTTCTTTTCTCTTTTCCTTTTCTTCTCTTCTTTCTCTTCTCCTTTTCTTTTGAACTTTGTATCCCAGGCTGGGAACTCAAAAGTATCCTCATGCTTCAGCCTCCCAAATGCTAGGATTATAGGTGTGTACCATCACACCCAGCTTGAGATACACATTTTAAAATACTATTATCAGTTGTTATAGTTTTTAAAAAATGACAGTGCTTGAATGCAGTTTACAACCATGGGAAGGCTTTTTTCTTTCCACAAATATATTACTTAATAAAAATTATAAGTAATTGCCAGGTGTACTGGGCACAGTGGCACATGCTTGTAATTTCAACATTTGGAGGCTGAAGCAGGAGGATCGCCACAAGTTTGAGGCTCTCCTGGGCTACGTGGGAGACTTGTCTCAAAATACACACACCCCTGAGTAACTTCCAGGCATGGTGACACATATTTGTAATACTAGTGCTCAGGGCTCTAAATTCAGAGTACTACCTGACTAGTGAGGAGTTTTTTTGTCCTTTTTGGGTTTTTGTGTGTGATCAGGAGTTTGAGACCAGCCTGGGCAGCATAGCAAACCCACTTCTAAAAAAAAAAAGAAAAAAAAAAAATATATAAACACATACACACACACACACACACACACACTTCAATCCTATTATTGTATTGTTTGTGACAATAACAATTTTAAGACTTACTCTTGATGTAGCGCAGTGGTGCAGCACCTGCCAGCAAGCATGAAGCACTGAGTTTGATTCCCTGGTACAAAGAAAAAAAAGCTCCTTTTAAAAAAAAGACTTAGTAACTCTTTCTTAAAATGTAGGGGTAGGGCGTGAGAATGCCTGTTATCAAGCGTCAGCTAAATGGAAAAGAGTGTTTTCCTAGTGTGTTCTGGCTAGCAGTCTACGAAGTAGTAATGGGGCGGTCGGGGAAAAGCTTGGGAAGGACTGCTCTCCTGCCCCCATGATGGGGGGTCACAGAGGATGTGAGCATTTGAGAGGCCCTGCGGGGCACCGTAGTGAAGAATTTACCCAGTGTTTGTTTAATTTTGATTAAAAAAACATTTTCTAAACTGATTTCATTAGAGATCCTTTTTAGACCAGAATACCTACACGTATCTCCTGAGATTCCAATGATCTAATTTTTAAGAAAGTGGTTTGTTTTTTTAAAAATTTGGATTATCCAGAGTTGGTCAGGAAATGGAGAATAATCCTGAAACCAAAGAGTGTTCTGTCTGCTGGTATCGATTGACAAGAGGGTAATGAAGGTTGGATGGAGAGTAGATTTCTGAGCTAGACGTGGAGACTCACACCCATAATCCCAGCATTTGGGAGGCTGAGGCAGGAGGATCACTGCAAGCTTAAGACAAGCCTGTCTCTTACTGAGACCCTGTCTCTAAATGAATAAATATAAATATGTAGACCTTTGGAAGCAAACTTTTTAATCCAGTGAGAAAGAAGTTGTCACGTTACTGGAGGCTGGCAGAGACTGAACCGCTAAGGAGACTGTGGAGGTTAGAACAGGCCTCTTGGGGAGTCTGGGCTGTTCTGCCAGCAGGAAATGGGGCAGCCACGATGGTCAGCATTACTGTTCGACATCAGCAGGGCTTCCTTTGCAGCTGTATAGGACCAGGCTCACAATTACCGCTCATAAGTAACTTGAGTCTCACCTAGTGGTCTTTCCTCACTGAGGATGTGAGCTGGTAAATCTGTAAGGCCTCAGAGGAGGCTTCGTTACAATTTGTGCCCCTTTGGAAAAGATAGTACAGGCCTGGCTCCAAGGAAAGGTCAGGAGACATTTCCCACAGGTCTGCTTGCCAGCCTCGCACTACTGACGTTCACAGCAATAAGCAAGGGGATCCCTCAGAGTAACACGGAGCAGAGAAGGAGCAGTCATCACTTAGCAGCCGGGCAGCTCATGCAGGTCAGCGCTTCTGTCCCTTAAAGCCCATGTCCATAAAGTAGTCACCAGTGTGAAGTTTAACTTACAGAGGGGTAAGTGAGCCTGCCATAGGAGAGCGACCGATAAAGGCAGGACTCTTAAGTGTTGTTTTCCTTTCCCTTTCGGTAGAGGAAGAGCCACATCTTACCAGTGAGGCCTTGGCGCAGAATCTGAGGATGCTCTTAGAGGAGCGAGGGCTGTGGCTGTCCCCTGAGAAAGCTCAGGCCGTCATCTCTGTAAATGCTGAGACTCATCAGGTGCAGCCACGCCTGCCACACCCCAGTGAGTGCTCAGATAGGGATCGAGTCCCATGTAGGCACATATTAACCACAGGGCTGAAGCCCTGGTCTCCTAGGACTGTTTGCTCATGTAAATAGGCTTCAGAATAATTCTTTCCAGGGCTGGTGTTGTAGTTGGACAGTAGAACACTCACCTAGTGTTTAGAAGGACTTGGGTTTGAGCCCCACCACACACCCCTCCCCAAAGGAGAAGTAAAATAACACGAAGGGAAAGGGAAACAGCTCTGTATCTGTGTGATGGCGGATCACTGAGTCTTCAGAGAGAACCTCATTTAGGGTTCCTTTGTGGGGCAGAGGGTGACTTTACTCTTCTTTCTCTCTAGGACATGTTGGCAGTAGACGCCCCAAGGAGACACAAGGTATCGGTCCATGTCCTTGCCAGGGAAATGGATTCATGTAAGTATTTAATTCTGAAATTACTTTTAGGTCTACTTTTAGGATCAGATTGAGCCATATGATGGTGGTGCCTCATATGCCTATTAGACTGCCAGAAAGTAAAGGGGCGGACAGGGAACTGGGCCTGCTCTGTCAAAGCCAGATTAAGTGGGGAGGAAAGTGAGGCAGTGAAGAGGAGAGGACAGTGCCAGCAAGCCACAGGTTCACAGGAAAACACTGCTGGTTGCTAATAGGATGACTCTAAAGAAACTGTATGAAGCCAGTTTGTATGTGCTCAGTCTTTCTAGGCTCCTGCTCCTAACTGGCTGTACTTCTGCCCTATGACCATTAACTTCTGTCCTTCTGAGTTGTTTTACTGTGTCATTATGGGTGGTCAGAGCATCCCAGTCCAGATGAGACGTGGGCACTAACACTGCCGCAGCCACGGCTTCATAGCCCGGTGACGTCATCCGACCTTCACTGGGAACCTCCGGGTAGAAAACAGGACAAGCAGTCTAGCCCCTGGGAGCAGGCAGCTGGGAGGATCCTGAAAAGTACATGAGCTGGGCCTGCTGCAGCTTCTTAATGCCCTGAATTGGGCGTATTTGAAAGTTGCTCTTGCCTGCAAGTATGAGTTAATGCAAAGCATTAAACCTTTCATCTTCTTATAGGTCCTGTGGTTGGAGAGTTCCCATGTCAAAATGATGTAAATTTGTCACAAGCACCACCCTTGCCACATGTAAGAGACATTCTGTTACGTTGTACTTCATATTTAGAAGTAGCTCGTCCTTCAGGTTTGGGTCTACAAGACCTCGGATCACGTGTTGCATGTCACCCTCCACTGTATGTCTCTGAATGCCTGGCCGGTCAGCCTCTGCCCTGTCTGCTGTTCCTGTCATTTGAACAGTTGCACCATTCTGCAATAAGTCCTCTCTGGCCACATCTGTTGAAAGTGCTTAGCTTTTTCCCTGGTACCCCTATATTTTAGTCATCTAGAGAGAGTGACAGCCAGGCCCTTGCTAGGTGGGCACATAGCCTCTGCTGCTCCACTGTAGCGTTGATGCTAAGCTTCTGGCGTGAGCCTTTGTATGTCCAAGAGGAACCCAAGTGTGTTCCTGCTGGCCAAGCTCCGCGGGAGACACTCACTGCGGGTTTGCATGCACCGACCCATGACCCTTTGCCCTGCTGATCTAGAGGACAGTTTGGCTGATGACAGTATATGCACTAGAAACTCATGTTCCCTTGCCCTGACCCCCAAAGAAGTTGATATCCGAGTCAATCTAATTTTTTAAGTGAAACACACTAAAAGGAAACTTTCTTTCTTTGCAGCCTGAAGTGATTCAGAACATGACCGAATTCAAGCGTGGTTTGCCACTATTTCCTCTTGTGAAACCACATATTAACTTCATGGCTGCAAAACTCTGAAGGTTCCTCGAGGGTGGAAAAGTATGCGTGGATCTAGTCTTGAGTCTTCCAGGCCTAGGGGAAAATCTTGGCCACTATAGTAGTTTCTGGTTCACTAATAGACAAATAGAAAAAAAAAGTTATGAAATGTTATTATATAGAAATATTAAAAAATCCAAAGTAATTAAATTGCAAAATCTTATAGTGTAGAATATTTTTAAAATACATGCCTCTTAAAATATTTTAAAATTTTTTCTTTTCATTTTTTAAGAGAAATTTTCCTTATATAACTGCTTAAGATAATGAATGATATTCTTAGATCATCCCTATTCTGTAAAATAGTCATTTGTCTGACAGAGATAAAAGTTACCTTTTTTAAAAAGGCATCCTAGGTTGACAGAGAAGGCTTCAAAATATTTAGAAAGGTATCAATTGCCTTTTTAAAAGTGATCCTCGAATTTGCTTTCTACTTCATAGTTTCATATAAATCAGTGGAAAACATTTGGCAGATAATGCACAAAGCAATGTCATTTTCTTTTGTTAGTAAAATTACTGTTATATAAGGCATGGTTTTAATCTTTTTATAAAATATGAACATGTTTTTTATTCCAACTAGTAAAATTCTGGAAAATCCTAGAATACCGTACTTATTTACAGTGCCAGAAATACAGATTTACCTTATATCAATTTTGTCCCAAACTGAATTTCTCAGGATTACTGTGGTTTCTTTCTGATTGAACTGTATTCACATTCTTACTGTTCATAGTTGGTTTGTAGGGTTCTATCAGTTGTACTTTTACTCACCAACATGTTGCTGTATGTACTTAACAAGGACAAACTGCGTCAACTTCAGATCCTGCTGAGTGTGTGACATGCTTTTCCAACATCAGCCCTTGTAACTCCCCAATAACTTTTAACTATGTGAAATTGTGATTAGCGTATGAACCAAAATATTTTTCCTCTTCATGAATTTAAAAGGCAACAAATACAAAGCCACCGTTTTAGAGATATAAAAAATAAAACCGTGCATTCTTAAATAGCAAATCTCCATAAAACTCTAAAATCCCTTGTTGCTACCAGTCTAATCTTGCCTTAAGTGCTATTTTTTTTTAATATGTAAACACATGAACACATAGATGATGACTGGGGTGGACTTTAAAAAATATTTTTTTCACAAGATACTATTTTAGGTGGAATTGTTATTGTAGATTTAATAGCTATTTTAAAATATTATTAAAACTTGTTTAAGTTTTAATATTCTTACTATTATCAAAATTTGTTTCAAGAGAAATTGTGACTAGATTTCTACAGACGGGTACTAGCGACAGTGAGTGGTCCTGTTGTCCACTAACTCAGGCAGAGAGTGCATTCTGTCTCACCATATGACCTGATTTCCCAGGAATTCTTTCTGCAGAGTCATGTCTTTTCACATCTTACGTTTTTACATTTCTAATTTTCCAAATAACCTCAATTTGGGGCAAGAACGATACAGTGACAACTCCGGAGGCTGCTCTCAAAAGCAGGGCTGCGGTCTTCCCGTCAGGTCAGTGTGGTGCTGCTCCCGTCGCCGCCCTGCCTTCAGGAGCCTCCTGTGTGAAGCCTGTCTTTGTCCATCGGAAGGTGTGAAGGCGTCACTTCCTTCCGGTTTTATGCATTTATAGAGTATGCAGGTTTTCATCCAACTGCAGGTACACGCGAGGTGAATCTAAAGTTCGCCCTGAGTGTTCAAATCCATCACTGTAAAAGCAAAAATCTACCTACTACCTTTTCTGTGGGAAATTACGTGCTATTGAATAATTTTTAGCTCTTTTTAAAAAATGAGTAAATTTGAAAGCATCATTTTTCTGAGGAAAGGCACCTGCAGAGACTGAAAAGCAATCTTACGTGTCTTCCGTGCGGCCGCACTTGCCATTCAGCGCGCGCCAGCATTTTCTGGTTTCCGGGTTCGATCTGGAGCTGCTGTTGGGTCCCTCAGGCATACTAACTGATTCATGAAAATTGGTCCCAGCTACAGTCCAGGAGCAATAACTCCCCCAGACACTGCTATCTACTCAATGCTTACCAAGTGAGATTTGTACAACACTAAGTTATTAGTTACCAGGGACTTCTAAAAAGAGTTTTTTGACTAGTTGATGTGAAAGAGACAGCATGTGACACAGCCAGTATGGTGGAGTGCTAGGGTTATCCTGTTTACAATAAATCACCCGAATTACAACTCTGGACTTGGCATTTGTGTTATTTGTGCAGTGCTAGTGAGAGAACACAGTGGCCACCCCTCAGCCTTCTCGCCGTCCCCATTTGACATGGTTTCTTGGTGTCACTATTCCTAATACAAAGGTGTATCAGTGACTGACTTAGATAAATGGCGCAATTTCACACTGTAATGAAAGGATCACTTTTTTAAAACAGGAACTTCCCTATCTGAGACTGAACTCCTTGCTGAAAGTGTAGTCACAAACAGGAAACCTGGAGGGATTTGCCCATGGCCTTTCAGGGAGGAAAATAAGAAAACATTTCTCTCCTCTATACTCGCTCTTTACAGCTTCTTTCCACAGCCATAAGCAAGTCTAACGTCTGACCTGTGACTACTCAGCAATCTTTCTACCCGTGTACTGGCCCCCGGGCTCAGTCAGGTGTTTCGAAAAAAATTGGTTCATTCCTCTGTTTCCAGCCTAGGGCAGTCAGCCCACTCAGTCAGCGCTGTGCTTCGAGATCATACAGGAGCCCTATCCAGAAGTCCAGAGAAAGCCTGTTTTTTTTTGCCTGGAACAGTCTTGCTTTCTCTCACATATGTATAAATAGAACCTTTAGGTGCCTCACCTTCCCTTTGGTACCTTTATCATATTTTAGCTGGGGATGTTTTTTGGTTTTTGGAGATAAGAGTCTCACTATGTAGTTCAGGCTGGCCTTGAACTCACTCATAGAGCCCAAGCTGGCCTTGAATTCACAGTGATCTTCCTGCCTTAGCCTCTGGAGGGCTTGGATCATAGGTTTAGGTCCTTCAGCCTGACTTTTATTTAACTTTTAAGAGCCAAAATGCCATTGAGATCTTTAGATTCTAGATCGCATTGTTCCATGTGATTTCCTGTAATCATAGCTTCCAAGTTCATCAGTATGCTGATGTTTTCCTATTCATATGTAACTTGACCTTTCTTTCACACGTGCTCTTGATCACCAACCTTGTGTGTATTTCAGAAAGCCTTAGGCCAAATCTCAGTTTACACTCTTCTCCTGTCTGCTGTGGTTTCCACTTTGCTAGGAAAATTTTTCACCACTAAACATCTTACAGAATTCAGCAGTGAATCTATCAGGGCCTGGGCTTTCCTTTGTTGGTAGAGTTCTAATTACATCTTCAATTTCATTGATTGATACTGGTTTACCTAGAATTTTTCTGTCTTCTTGATTCAGTTTTGGTAATTCATATGTACCTAGGAAATTGTGCACTTCTGTTTTCCATCTTTTTGGAACACAGGTTCTCAAAGTAGGTATTGATGATCTGGATTTCTGCAGGACCTGTTGTGATTTCACCCTTTTATTCCTAATTGCGTGGATATCTTTCCTTTTTTGTGGGGGGGAGATAAAGTTGGCTAAGGATTTGTCAATTTTATTTAATCTTTCAAAGAACCAGCTCTTTGATTCCTTGTTTCTATGTATTGTTTTCTTAGTCTGCACTGCATTAATTTTTGCTCTGATCTGTAGAATTTTCTCCTTCATATGAGCTTTGGGCTTGACTTGCTCTATGTTGAGAATCTTGAGTTTCAGCATTAGGCTGTCTATTTGACCTCATTCTATTGTCCTGCTATGGTTATTCACCACTGTAAGTTTCCCTCATAGGACTGCTTTCATTTTGTCCCACAAGTTCCACTATGTTAAACTGCCGTTATTGCTTAATTGTACAAACTGTCTAATTTCTTCAGTTTCATCTGTGACTCGTCTTGTGACTGGTTGTTCAGGAGGGTGTTATTTATGAAGTTCCCTGTGTTTATGATATGGTTTCTTTTGCCATTGATTTCTAATTTCATTGCACTGTGGTCTGATAATATGCATGGGATAATTTTAGTTCTTTGCATTTACTTAAGCACTTCTGTGAGCCAGTATGTGGTCTATTTTGGACAAAGTCCCCATGTGCCGCTGAGAGGAATGTGTTCTGATGCTCTTAGGTAGAACTCTCTGTAGACATCTACTAAATCCATTTGTTCAAGTCTGGTTCAGTTCTGGTAATTCTTTGTTGAGTTTTTGTCTCATTGATCTATTTGTGACAGGGGGTATTGAGGACCCCCAGTACAATTATATTAGTGCTTATTTGATTTTTCATGTCCTTGAATATTTGTTTGGTTGCTGGTATTTGTTGCATTTATATTATGATTGTTATCTCTTCCTCTTGGATTGTTCCCTTTACAAGGATGTAGTGACCTTTGTCTCTCTTAATCAGTCTTGGTTTGAAATCCATTTTGTGGGCACATACAACCACTACCCCTGCTTCTTTTGGGTTCCTGTGGCATGGAGTCTTTTTTTCTATCCTTTGGCTTTCAGTCTATGAATTAAATTAAATGTGTTTCTTGTACATAGTATTTTGTTGGATCTTGCCTTTTTTTTATTTTAAAGAGAAAAACCCCCAAATTTCAAAACAAGATAAGAGGCTAACATTGCATATTTTTTATCTTTAAATTAGTTACTCGGAGTACAAGATACAGGCATTTAATTATGCAAACAATATTAGCACAAACCTTTCTTTTCAATGACTGAAAGAAATTTGTACAACTATCATAACAATCTTGTGTATATATATGTATATTTTTCCCCTTCCTCCTTTTCTCCTTTCCATGAGTTTTTCTTTCCTTCTAAACATTTTCTTCCCATTTTACAATATTTATTGTACATTTTGGATCTTACTCTTTTAGCTTCTCACACTAGGGAGTGTGCTTGTACATGTGTATCTGGTTTACTTCACATATGAGT
Organism: Dinomys branickii; assembly: GCA_004027595.1. Taxonomy (NCBI): domain Eukaryota; kingdom Metazoa; phylum Chordata; class Mammalia; order Rodentia; family Dinomyidae; genus Dinomys; species Dinomys branickii. The sequence goes on along the minus strand of PVLD010012985.1, from coordinate 2,307 downwards.
ATGGTCTTGAGTCACATCCATTTATAAAAGTCTCTAGTTTATCCTTTATGGCTAAGTAGTACTCCATGGCATAAAAATACCACATCCTTTTTATCCATTCCTCAGTTGATGGGCATTTGGGTTGTTTCCATGATATAGCTATTACAAATTGTGCTGCTATAAGTACGGGTGCCCATATATCACTGTGGTATGATGTTTTATTGATTATCTTTTTTTTTTTTTTGGTGCACAGAATCAAACTCAGGACCTTGCGCTTGCCAGGCAGTTCTTATGCCACTGAGCTACATCCCCAGCCCCTGATTGTCTTTGAGACAAGGTCTTACTATGGAGTTCAGGTTTGCCTTGAGCTCACTTTGTAGCCCCGGCTGGTCTCAAACTCGAGCTCACAATGATCCTCCTATCTCAGCCTCCCAAGTGCTGGGATTACAGGTGTGTGCCATCACGCCTGGTTATGGTATTGTGTTTTTAATTCTGGGAAGATACCTAGAAGGGGAATAGCTGGGTCAAACAGGACCTCCAATCCTAGTTTTTTTAAGAATCTCCCCACTGATTGCCACAGTGGTTGCTCCAGTCTACACTCCCACTAACAGTGGAGAAGGGTTCCTTTTTCCTCATGGCCCCTCCAGCATTTATTATTGGTTGTTTTTTTGTTGTTGTTTTGTTTTGTCTTTTTGAGGCAAGGTCTCCCTGTGCAATTTAGGCTGGCTTTGAGCTCACTTTATAGCCCAGGCTGGCTTCAAACTCACAGTGATCCTCCTGCCTCATCCTCCTAAGTCCTAAGATTACAAGCCTGTGGCACCGTGCCCGGCTCAGATCATATTTTATTGAAATATTATATTTGTTAGCTAGCTGGGCACTCCACAACACCATTTTTTATGTCATCTGCGATGTCATGAGGGTGCCTGCTGTCCTCATTGCAGTCCATAGACTGGCTGGTCCCCAAGATTTCTTTAATGATTCAGGAAAGTTCTCTGGCTAAAGACCAGTGCCGTATCTGTCAGGCAATGTTGATGATCTCATCAGAAGTGGTATTTCCACTGTGTTTAATGTTTTTCTGCTTCATTCTGTCTGTTGGTGGTGTCTCCTTGAGGGCTTTGATGATCAGGGTAGAGGCAGAAGGCACCACTTCAATCTCAGCTGTCTGTTCTGAATGGTCAGTTTTACCATAATCCTCAGACCCTTCCAGTCCCCAGTTGCCTTAGTGATGTCATCACCCACTTTTTTGGAGACAGACCCAAAGGACCGATCTTGAGGCTGAGGGGAGACATGGCATCGACTTTGCCACTGGTGCACCTCAGGTACATGACTTGGTGGAGGCAGCTGCTGTCAGGTGAACCTAGATTTGGAATGACCAAAAAAAGCTGTACCTTACCTTCCTCCTAGCCCATAGCCAAAAACTGTTGGTTGATTTCTTGGTAAGAGCCATTCTTTCTGATATGAGATGGAACTTTAGTGTTATTGTAATTTGCATCTTTCAAATGACCAGTGATATTGAACATTTTTTCATATATTGCTGTTTGTATTTCTTTATCTGAGAAGTGTGTATTCATCTGAGATGCTCATTTTTGTGCTAGGTCTTTAAATTTGGAAACTCTTTGTTTTGTTTTGTTTTGTTTTTTGTATGTTCTTGATAGTAATCCTTTGTGTGAGGAGTAGCTGACAAACATTCTTCCCACATTGTGGCTTGTCTCTTCACCGTTGGTTTCTCTTGCTGTGCAAAACCTTTATAATGAGATCCCAAACATTGATTCATTTTGATAGTTTCTGTGCGATTGGGGTTTTATTCATAAAGTCTTTGCCTATACCAATATCTTTAAGAGTTTTACCTATTCTGTCTTTCAGTAGGTTTTAATGTTTCTATTTTAATATTTAGATGACTGATCCATTTCAAGTTCAGTTTAGTGCATGGTGAAAGATATGGGTCCAATTTTAGTCTTTGGCAGGTGTAAAGCCAGTTTTTCAGGCACCATTTATTAAAGAGGGTATCTTTCTTCCAGTGAATGTTTTTGGCATGTTTGTCAAAGATAAGCTGGCTGAGTGTGTTTGGAGCTGTTTCTGCATCTTCTAATCTGTTCTGTTGATCTTTGGGTCTGTTTTTTCTTGCCAGTACCATGCTGATTTTATCACAGTAGCTTTATAGTGTAATTTCAAGTCAGGGATTGTGATTCCCCTGCCTTGTCTTTGTTGTCCAGAATTGGCTTGGCTAGGGGCTGGGGATATAGCTCAGTGGAATAAGCACTTGCCTAGTAAGCGCAGGGTCCTGAGTTTGATCCCCAGTACCGCAAAAAAAAAAAAAAAAAAAAAAAA